>CATIWJ010051995.1:0-23994 GCA_949640765.1 Croton laevigatus | reverse complement strand
ACTCACCCTTGGTTGAGATGCATTCCAGGGCATAGGGGACAGTATGTTTTGCGGGAGATTCATGAACGGATTTGTGGGGCACATGAAGCCGCTTCCACTTTAGCTCGTAAAGTCCTCTTGCAAGGATATTACTGGCCAGCTGTCAAGACAGATGCCGAAGAGATGGTGAAAAAATGCCAAAGATGCCAAGAGCATGCTAACGTACAACGATTTTCAACCTCCTCCATTTCCCCTATTGGAGCAGCATGGCCTTTCCATCAATGGGGAATTGATATAGTAGGACATTTTTCGAGGGGGTTAAAGCAATGTAAGTTCTTGATTGTGGCTATTGATCACTTTTCCAAGTGGCCAGAAGCAGAAGCAGAAGCAGTGGCAACTATAACTCAGAAAAAGGTTACTGACTTTGTCTACAAAAACATCGTTATGAGGTTCGAAATTCCAAGCAACATCATCACCAACAACGGTAAACAGTTTGACTCCAAGCAGTTTTGAGCTTTTTGTGAAGGTCTCCATATAGATCTTCGTTTCTCCTCAGTTGCACACCCTCAAACCAATAGTCAGATAGAGGTCACCAATAGGACAATACTTCAAGGGCTGAAGAAGAGGTTGGATGACAAGAAAGGCAGCTAGGTTGATGAACTTTATAGCGTCTTATGGAGCTTCCGAACGACCCCAAGATCCCCAACAGGAGAAACACCCTTTTCACTAGTATATAGAAGTGAAGCTGTTATTCCAGTGGAGATCGGTCAACCCTCTTTCAGAGTTGAGTTTGCAGCGGAACTTGATCAAGATATAGAGCGAAGAACTGATCTGGACCTGGTTGAAGAGCTCAGAGATCTTGCTAATACACGGCCAGCATCATACAGACAAAAGATCGCTCGATACCACGACAAGAGGGTTAGAAATTGCACATTCCGCGAAGGCGAGCTCGTCATGAAAAAGACAGAGATCACAAGAGAAAACGCAGGGGTCGGAAAGTTACAGCCAAACTGGGTCGGTCCATTCAAGATTAATAAGGTATTGGGGCTCGGAGCCTATCGATTGGAGGATATGAAAGGAAAGGTCCAGCCTCATTCTTGGAATGCAGACAACCTCAAAGTCTACCACCAGTAATATCTATATCTTCTGTTGAAATTGACAAATGATCTCTGAATATCTCTTTTAAAACTACAGATATGATAAGAATGCTACAGAGCTGCTTAAGTAGTGGGGATTGCTCGGTCCACCTATTGATCTTGCCAACATTAATCAACCTTTTCAAAATTTACTTCTACATATTGGTCACAATGCACCTTCATCACCAATTCTACTGATTAAATTCGCCAAGAGACTGAGCACGATCCACGGATCGTCCTTTCACGAAAAATCGCCAAGTGACTGAGTACGATCTACGGATCGTCCTTTCACGAAAAGTCACCAAGTGACTGAGCACGATCCACGGATCGTCCTTTCACGAAAAGTCGCCAAGTGACTGAGCACAATCCACGGATCGTCCTTTCACAAAAAATCGCCAAGTGACTTAGCACGATCCACGGATCGTCCTTTCACGAAAAGTCGCCAAGTGACTGAGCACGATCCACGGATCATCCTTTCACGAGAAATCGCCAAGTGACTGAGCACGATCCACGGATCGTCCTTTCACGAAAAGTCGTCAAGTGACTGAGCACGATCCACGGATCGTCCTTTCACGAAAATTATCAAATGACTGAACATGATCCAAGGATTGCTCCTTTTGCGAAAATCACCGAAGTAATCAGGTACGATTTGGGAACTCGTTAACATTCAAATTGAAATTATAAGCTACAGTCAATCTCCAATATATAATTTAGCATTCAAAGTTAAAAAGAATGACTGCCATTTTCATTTATCTAAATGTCAAATATGGATACAAAGAAGCTGAAGCCAAATTAAATACAAGGAAGCTGAACAAAGCAACAAAAGTCCCTAAGTCTACTCACGCGACTCCATCTGTTCGATCCCCAGTCGGATCGATAGGAAACCTCTGATGCTCAGTTGGGAGCTCTGGTTGCCACCTATGACCTGCCCCAAAGGATCTTTATTTTGAGAAGAAATTCTCTGCTGATCCCCTAGCTCGGACGCTCCAGTACCACCTTGTGCGGAGGAGGAAGCTCCCTCTATAGTATGGGAAGGCCGTTCATCTCCGACATGTTCACCTTCATCCTCTTCTTTGCTGTCGTCATCATCAGAGTCGGAGGCATGCTTGTTGAAGATATCATTGCTAGGTTTGAACGTCTTCAATGCCTTAGCTATTTCACCTCCCCCCATCTTCCTTACTTCCAGAAGAATCTCACCTTAGAAAGCAATCAACCAAGCAGCTCCATTTAACTTCACATCGACCGCTTCTTTTTTCGACCGAGTGAGATCTTCTTTTGTCAAGCGAAGCTCCTCCTCCATCTTATGAAGATCTTCCTTCATGGTATCCAGCTGCCTCCTCACCGTCTCTGTTTCTTCTTTTGAAGCTTGATAAACATATCGTGTACTTTGCTCCCTCCCCTCGGTAGCCTCCAGTTCGGCGCTCAGTCTTTTGAGCTCCGCCTCTTTGCTTTGGATTTCAGCATCCTTCTGCTGACTAAGGCTATTCAGCTCCTCTCTAGCAGTAGCTAAGTCTAATGCTAGCTCAGCATTTTTTCCGTTCAGTTCAGCTTCTCTCTTCCTGAATGCTTCCTGAGCTTTGAGCATGTCATTGCTGGCTAGAACGCTCTCAGTAAGAAAGAGTTCCAACATCTAAAAAAAAATCATTAGTATCATGTCAATATTACTTATCCCAGGTATTCAGACAGTAATGCCTCACCTGCAGGCCATGGCTATAACCAAGAGCAACTCTTTCGGCACGATCCATGGCAGCAAACCTCTGCCTGTCGGCAGTCATTCCGACAGATTTAACGATATCCTGTGACAAACTAAGATTTGTCACACTGGGATTTGGTCCGTACCTTTTCACCGCATAATTCTCGAAGGTACCGACGGACCTAGGAGTACCCTCCGATCTGGTGGTCCCATCAGACCCAGTAAAAAAGTCGCCTCTTCCTCGTCTGTCAGTAGGGTGAGGCTCTTCAGTTTCACGGACTGACGACGGCCCCGCATGGCTGATAGTCATCTGCCCAGTGTTTGTCTCCACTACAGGTAGGGGCATCCTCGGTGGAAGCACTCTTGGTGGGGGAACTTCGTCCCTCTGGATTTTCATAAGGGGAGCCTCTTCCCTACGGACCTCTGTAGGAGGAATTTCTTCCCTGCGGATCTCTGTTGGGACCTCTACTCGCCTTCTCTTTCTTTGGCGCCCTTCCTCTTCAAAAGCTCCTCTCTATTTGTTCGAGCCCTTCTGACCCGATCGCTTCTTGGCTGCCTTCTCAGCTTTCTTCTTCTCCAGATCAGCCATCATTTGTTGAAACGACGTCATTCCTGCAACAAGTAAAAAGATGTTATGATCAGTGTTATGACCGAATCAAAAAACACTAGGTTCGGTAATTACCGCCGCTTCGATTCAAGCGTTTTCCTTGGTGATCGGTCACCACATTCGTATACCAATGCTCAGTAAGGTAACCAGCATTATAAGAACCATCCGCTACCATGTTCAAAAGCCTATCTATATGTTTCTTCTTTTCTATGCTCAGTTCACCGAGCTCATTGAGCTTCTTTGGCTCCACGTTCCTATTCCATTTTTGAGGAACGGCACGCAGAGACAGATGTGCAACCACGAAGAACTCCTTCTTCCAGTTTTTCCTTAGATATGTAGGCAGTGTGAACAGTTTTTTCTCTGCCTGAAGATGGGCGTGATCAAACCTCTTGTTCACCACCACCTTGTATAGACCTAAGAATTCCCTCAAGGTCAGAGCGAACGGTTTTGGACAAGCCGATGCTAGAAATTATACTGACCGAATGATCTTCCATGCATTCGGATTCAGCTGAGCAATACTCATCCTATAGTAGTTTAGTAAATCCTCCTCTAGCTTCGTTAGGGGAAACCTCAACCCTGACGCTAGATCCTCCACGTATACAATCCTCTCATTTGCTTCTAGAGGATTCTGGTCAGCACACCTACCCTTTTCTGGTAAGAAACAGATGAAGTCGTGAGGGATGTCGTACAAAAAGGCTACTTCCTTGACTTTAGCCTGACTCATTCCACATTTGATGTATTCGACGGCTAAAGATTCAGCAGCCACTTTCTTTTTCGTGGCAGCAGGCTCGGCTACTTTCTTTCCTGCTGCTTTCTCTTGGGGATCAGTAACTCTAGGAGCCTGCTTCGTCATAGCACCCTTACTGGAGGTCGGTATGGCCTTCAAGGGCCGAGCAGGTATCGCTTGTCTTTCGGAAAGGACCAGCTGACCCTTCCTTCTTTGAATCTGATCACTCCCTCCAGATTCATCAGATTCGTCCCTCAGCTGATATCGTTTACCAGAAGGGGACACCCCTACACGACCCTCGACCATATCAGAGACAGAATGGCCGGATTTCTCACCGAAAAATAGGGCAACAGACTCTACGGATAAATTTTGGGAATCGCTCTGATCACTCATTTTCTCTCAAATTTAAACAAACAAGAAGGGAGAAGAATACAAATAGAATGAAATTCTACCTGATTTGTAGGGGGGAGACGAGTATGCTACGCCGGAAACAAGAGGAAACAGAGAAACTACGCCAGAAACAGAGAAAAATCGCGAGAAAAGAAACTGGAGTTGCAGAGCTCTTGAAAATGACAATAGCGAGTAAATATTTCAAAACAAGAGCAGCAATTGATATTTATAAAAGAAAGGATGAAGTGAAGGGTCATTCATTATGACGGTTTCAGAACCGAGGCGACGTTTCACCTAAATCGGGACACGTGTTGTAACACCCAAATTATTAAATATTGGTTTTAAATTAAAATGGATCGAATCGAAAATAAAATAATAATAAAATTATTATTATTATTATTATTATTATTATTATTATTATTATTAAGTGTAAGTAAGAAAAATTTGGAAGGGAAATCAAAAAAAAAAAAAAGAAGAGAAAAATTAAAAAAAAAAAGGGAAAACGGAAAACGCAGGAAACGGAAGGAAAGAAAAGAAGGAACCGGGCTGCCGACGCCGCCTGCGCCACCGTCGGCCGCCGACCGGCCAGACGCGCCCCACCGTGACGACGAGCAACCTCCGGCGACCTCAGCCATGTGATCACCGCCGCGAGATTCGACCGGAGTAGCTTGGAATTGCGGCTGGAAGTTTTGAATTCCTATTCACGGCACTAATAGACTGATAGATAAAGAATATAGGAAGAATTGACATTTAACAATGCACGAAGGAAAAACGGAATTAGATAGTATAAGAGCGGAATCAATTATGCGATGACAGGAGAATGATGTTGCCTTGTGGAAATTAGTCGATAATGTGAATGTCTAATTGAAATATGTCTTGCATTGTTATGTGAATGTTAAATTCATGATACAAATGATATAAGCTAAGGAAATTACTGAATAGGAGAAAATGCATAAAGTAGAATTTGGAAAATTGTTTTAAAAGGTAATATAATGAAAATACCTAAAATGTGACTTAATGTAGTAATACCAAAGAAAATGAAAAGCTTGAAATGCTTAAATTAGACAAATGATATTGTAAAGCAGGAGAAATAGAAAGAGATTGAGAAATGGTAATAAGACAGTTCTATGTTAGGATAGTCCATATCCAACATAAGACCAATAAATTTTAATTCTAAGTGACCGAACAAATGATATACTTGTAACTTAATTTAGAAAATCCAATTGAAAGACTGGATACAAATTCCTAAGAAGTATCAAAGGAAAAAGGAAGTAAAATAATACAGTAGAAATATGTGTGCTTGCCTCGGTAATTCAGACTGAATTGAATAATGAGATAAAGAAATGATATGTGAAATGTATGGGTGTAGTTATGGTTACGACCACGATCTATGGCCAACGGCATAGTTATGGTTACGACCACGATCTATGACCCGTATGAGATAATGTTCACAAAACGGCATAGTTATGGCTACGTCCACGATCTATGACCAAATATTTCTATCTCATTTTGGTTCAACTGAAATTACCTTGTGGAGCAAAATATATAAAAAAGAGAAGAAATTGAAAACAAGAAAAACAACAAGCAAATGATAACCGGCGTAAAAAAAAAAAAGAAGAAGTGTTTGAATTTTGAAATTGATTTCAGTAATTGTATTTTGATTTTGGGGACCAAAATCTTTTAAGGGGGTGAGATTTGTAACACCCAAAAAAAAAAAAAAAAAAAAAGAAAATCGGAAAGAAACCAGAAACGGAGAAAAGAGGAAAGAGAAGAGAGAGGAGGCGGGCTGCCGACACCGCCGGCGCCACCACCGGCCAACGACCGGCCAAACGCGCCCCATCGCGGTGAAGCTTAGGGTCCGGCGAGTCTGATGGCACTGACACGGCGATGAGATCTCGCCGGGGTTGACAGATCGGGAGCCCCGAAGAAAATGCCTATTGTTGATGTCACTATTCACCGCCGGCTTCAAATCCATTTTCCGGCCAGCTCCGGCGTCGGACGGAAGATCTAAGGACACCGGTCGATTCCTCTCTTCAAGGGCTTTCTTTTGACATAAGATTTGCCACCTGAAAACTCGAATTTCCGGTGACCCAAAGGGAGACGACGGCAGCCACTTCCGGCGTAGATCCCGGCCGCTCCGGTGATCGAACGGACGATCTGAGACCTGATCTGGAATCCTTGCGACGAGAGCTTTCCGATGATGTAGGCCTTGTTGTCAATCTATAGCCGGAATGAAAGTCGTGTACAAATTGCAATTCGGATTTTTGGATTTTTCGACCCCTTCTGGCGGTTGTCCGTCTAGTTTGACGATGACTTTGGGAATTCGCCGGAGCGCGGACACGTGGGAGAAGCGGAAGACGGACGACAACAACCAGGTTTGATACTTTACCCATACTTAATTACATGCAGATTTGTGTATTGTGATGACGTGATTTGTAAGTTGTGATGATGTATTTGCTATGATTGCCCTATGTTTTGTTATGAAAATGATTGCCCTATGTTTTGTTATGAAAATGATTGCTTAATATTTATGATTATATGAGTAAAGTATCCACTAAGCGAAGCGCTTAGCAAGTTAGTGTTTGCTAACTTGTAGGTGTCAGAAGCAGAAGTCAAGAAAGTACCAATAATGCAGAGTGATATCAGAAGTTAACCAAGTCATAGTGTGGCATATGCTGAAGAGTTATAAAAGTGAATAATTACGAAATTGTAATTGTAATTTAATAGATTGTAATATATTAATGTAGTTATCATTTAAAAGAAAAAAAAATGTTCTGAGTATCATCGAAGGACATAAGTGACGCCTCAGTTTGTCTTATTCGTAAGGCAGATTTGGGGTGTTACATTTAGAGATTAAACAGTAAGAAGAAGAGCTAATAATAACTACTTTTAATAGCTAAATGAAGTTAAATTTACCTGGATATGAATGTCGAAAATGCATTTTCCTTGAATACTATAGTCTTCATATTTTGTATAAATAGTTTCAGCAAAGTGAAGTGTGACATTATATGCAAACCAAAAGCATAATAGAAGAGGGAATAAGGGTAAGACGAGCTCCTTTGTATAAGGACTTGTCAGAAACACCACATGTCATGTTTTGAATGTAATCACTTGATGATGTACTGATTGTTGGCCAAAAATCTCCTAAACAAGTATACATCGATCCACTTCCTACTGGGGGCTTCATAGTAATTTGACGTCGAAAATCAAACATTCCCAAATTCATCTTTTACTTGCAGGCCGCTGCAATTTATGTGTAGGGAATCATCTGCAAAACAAATTTTATCTGTGATAAATATGATACAGACTTTTGATGTTCATAGGAGTTTAATGATTTCAGTCCAACTTGAAAATTTTCATTTTTCAATAAACTTAATCTTTGAATGGTTAGCAAGATACTGATCCTTCATGGCTGATATATCATTCCTAGTAAAAAGAAAATTATGTAACAACTTTGAATATTTATCAATTAATTTTTGTAAATGGCATAAAAAGAGTAGACTTGTGATATTTTTGTGCGAGGAGCACCACTTTGTTTATTCTTTTTAATTTTCGTTTGATTTTTTTAAATCAAGTATTGAATTGTATCAACGTATTTCTGAGATGAATTTCAGTGAATCCCAATTTACAGAATTCGACTTTGTAATATTAAATTCACAAAAAACTGATAAAACTTTGAATTTAACGGTTGCAATTAATTTTTGTGAAATTGATAATACAAAATCAAATTTTATAAACTGAGACCCACTCAAATTGATCTCGAGACTATATAGATACAATTCAACACTTAATTTTAAAAAAAGAGTGCTCCCGCACCCAATTTCTTTTCCAAAAGAGTAAAAGATTGTACCTTGTTGATTTACTATAGTTGACCAAGCAGCAACATGTTACTAGAGAAAATATTTTATGATAAAGATATAAAGTAGAATATATATATATATATATATATATATATATATATATATATATATATATATATATATATATATTACTTACATTTCTACCGACATTGAATTAAAAAAATCTGAATTAGATAAATTAAAATGCATACAGATAATTTAGAAAATAATTAGGGGTGTTCATTCATTAAAACGTGAAAATTTTTTTAAAAATTTTCATTAAATAAAAAAAATAAATTTTTTTTTTCGGATGTTTTAACGAATTAAATAATTTTTACAAAATCTCTAATTAACCGAATTTAACGAATAATTTTCTAATTTATCGAATTTTCCAATTAACCAAACATAAAATTATTATCGACAAAGTTGCAAAAAGATTAACATTTATCCTTAATAAGAGTTCATATATGTAAGCCAAAACTATGAACCAAAGGGAAATGAAGAGAAAACAAAAAAAGAGAAAATAGGCATAAAAGGAATAAGAAATAGAGGAAAATATGGTTGAATCAGCTAGGTTTAGATTGTTTTTAAACGTGAAATTCGTTAAAAATTTTTCATCTAACGTGAATTTCACGATCTAACGAATTAAATGAAATCTCTTATGATTTAACGATTGACAAAATTTTTTAACGTTAAAAATTTCGTGAAATTCATGAAATTCACGTTTAACTATTGAACAACCTTAAAAATAACAATATTTGAATAAAATGAAATAAGAAATCTTTCAGAAACAAGAATAAGAAGAAAAATAACATTAAAACATAATAAGTAACATATTGTTTATTTGTATACAAACAAAAACTATTATTGCTTTAATGTCATTATTAAAAACATACCTCAAAATAACTATTTATAAATGAACAACCGCTATAATTAAAGTATAAAAATAAATTAAATTAATATTCAAATGTTGATAGTTTTTTTGCATTATTATTTTTTTTTAATATAACACTACTGAGAAAATTGAAAAACAATGTTGATATGGCACCTTTTAGTGATTCAACCTCAAGATAAACTATTATAAATTTTTCGCTTACCTTTATACAAAATCATAATACGAAACCAAGAATAAAGATGACAGCAAGCACATAAAGACCTACAATATAATAGAGAGTGTAAAGAAAGTAGTTGAATCAATAATATGAATAAAAATCTATAAAAAAAATATTACAATGAAAAAAACTGTGTATTAATTTGAAATGGTGCAAGGAAGCCACTACCAAAAATTGACTGATGTTCGTTCCTTTTATACCAATAAAATATCGTATCCGAAACCCCTAATTTTTCCCAAAATTTCCAAAATAATCAAAAAATGCAATTACTTTTCCTATAATCATATCCTATGAATGTAATACACATATTAATTTCTATATTCAAATTAAATTCAAATTCAAAATAACATAAGAGCGTGAGATAATTTCATGTGAAATCATATTATATCAAAAAATAGAAAAAATCAATATTTTACTTATTTATTCTCGAAAATAATTATGTTTATTACTTAGTTTTATGAATCCTCCCCTCTTTTTTTCCAGAATCATGGAAACATTAACTTCTGTTTCTTTCTTTTTTTAATTTTCATTGACTTCCATTTATTTTTAATGTTTTTTCTTTATCACTTTCTTCTATAATTGTTAATATTGTCCATTAGGGGTGTGCAGAACCGAACCATGAACCAAAACCGAACTGAAATCAAACCAAAATTAGTTAATTGAACCGAAAATCGAACCGAACCGCACCGAAAAAATCGGTTCACCGTATATTCGGTTTATAAATTTTTGGTCGGTTTTAAACCGAAATTCGGTTCAGTTCACCCCTATTGTCCATTAAAAATATGAAAATACTCAAATATCAATGCAATGCTATGACTTTATCCAAAATGAAAAATCTTTTTGGCAATCAAAGTTTTATATAAAAGTAATATTTTATATTCAAGAATAGGCATTAATTTTAAGAAATTTTTTTTCAATTATATAATAAATTAAATTAAAATATTACAATTTTTTTTTCCTGACAGATTGGAAATTTAAAATCTAAAATTACATTTTTATTGAATTATTTGATTTTAAATTACTTAATTATTTGAATTATTCTTATGGAATTTTGTAAATTAAAAAGTTATTTCTTAATTATTTGAAATTAATTAACTACTTAATTTTTGTGTAATTAATTGAAATTAAATAACTACTTAAATTTAACATAAATTACATTTGACTTATTTTTATTGAATTTTCATAAATTAATAAATTTTTTTCTTTATTTTGCTTAATAATTAATTAATTAATTTTATATTTAAAGTAAAAAAGATAATTCAATAATTTGTTTCGAAAATTGTACATCAATCTTCGTAATGGTATATCTTTAATAATAAAATTAAAATTTGATAATTTTATTATTTTTAAACAATTAAATAAGATTAATTAATTATTTGACTTATTTTTATAGAATTACCATAAATTTAAATTTTATTTTTTTTATTTTGTCATAATATGATAATAATAATACAAATAATTATGTTCAATTTGACATTAAAGTAAAAAATAACTCAAATAATTTGTTTGTATATTGGTACATTAATCTTCATAATGGTTTTCGGTACAATTATGATAATTTTAACCCGATAACTTACTTAATTTCGGTGTAATTAATGGCAAAAAAATAATTACTTTATTTAAATTATTTTTACGAAATTTTCATAAATTAAGAATTTATTTCTTTATTTTGTCATTACAATTTAGAGAAAGTTTTTGGGTAATAGCATATATTTAATAATTAAATTAAAATCTAATAATTAATTAGGACAAACTTGTCCAATAAAACTAATATTAATTGAAAGTGAAACTAAAGTACTTAGTTTAATAAATTTTCATATTATTTCCATTTATAAATTTTTTAGTTTTCCTATTACATGACATGCCATGACATTGACTTTAGCATTATCACACCCTTAAGAAGCCTTATTTTTAATGCTTTCATTAATTTGGTGACCCAAACATATACAATTTAAAAATTTTAATCTAATTTACTGCGATTAACCCCTGAAGTGTCATTACTCAAAATAATATTTTTTATACATTAAAATATTATTACAAAGCTTAGTTTACATATCAACACAGTAAAAAAAAAAAAAAAGATTAAAGAAAGAAAAACCCCCACAAATCTTAAACAAATCTTACAAAGCTTTGTTTACATATAAACACTACCAAAACTTAATAACACCGAGCAAATATTTTCCTAAGTTGACAAGTCATTCGAGTCCAAATAGATGGTTTTTCTTTTTGAGTTTTGAAAAGCAAATAGGAGAAAAAGGTGGAACGTACAACTTGATAAAGGATAAAACCAAGTTGCCAAACGAATAACCATATCGGGATAAAAGAAATTGCAGCAATGAGATAAGCTAAACCAAGTTTTCCATGTTCAAAACTAATGAAAAATACAGCAACAAATGCGATCATAATTGCGATAACAGATATAAAAAGAAACAAGAGTCCCAAAATCAATTTTGAAGGCAACGAGAGGCGAAAATCACTTATCGAGTATCGAGAAGTAAAAATGGACAAAAATGTCAGTACTGTGGAGATAGAGAATACAAAAGAGATTGCATCTGATACGGCAAAAACTTCAAAAGCTGGCTTGTGAAGAAAAATAGGGATACCGTAATCTTTTTCTTTGTTGTCTTGTCCACTGCCACCCGGTACAGTAAAAGCCGCCGCAAATGCTACAGTCGCGATGAGTGTAGCAACTACCATACATGAAGTTGCTGTATTTCGCATCCATTCCTCTCCAGCTTTTCTTAAAATTTCATGTTCTCTGAAGAACAGATCTCTGGGCTTAAGCTTATCTTTGTTCTTTGCTTCTCTTTGGTCGGGATCCATCACTTTCGCCACTTCCTGCAACCAATTTTTCAAAATATAAATTAACTTTTTTTTAGCGGACTTGAAAGAATTTTACTTCACTTAAAATCTCAATCAACTATTTCATCATTAGTAACGTGTTATTTGTCACAATAAGCGGTTGTTAATTGATATCCCCAGTTCATAAATTTTTTCCTATACAAAGAGCAGCAGAAAAAGTATAAAAAGAAGTATTGCAACAACAATTTTATAATCCTAAACTAAACCAGTAAATAGTCACCTCAAACCACATAATCTCATACTGTAGTTGAAGAGCTGCTCCTGGTGTACCATTGAGTCGGTTCAACGAAGACGAATACCCATCAAAACTCCACTTTTTGTTTCCATAAGTATCATCTATCATTTTCCATTGAGGTGATGAGGATGATGTTAAATAACCGGCCAAATGTAACATGTTATTGTGATTGATATCAACCTGTTCTTTTATCGAATCCTTAATCGAACCTAAATCATGTATCAGATTGAAGATGTTTCGAGATCGACTCAAAACAGCTATATGAAATGCTGTATGATTGTTCTCATTCAGTATCATAAGTATATCTGGATATGAATCTGCAAGCATGCTTATGAATTTAACATTTTCTTCTTCTGCTGCAATACAAATTGCATCTCCCAACATATCAATTAGTGTTTGCTCTCTATCATCTGCGGGTATTATAATTATTTGGTCCCATATGAAACTCAGCAAGCCTTGATCTGAAAATAAGTGGAAATGAATTTGTCTTATATTTTTTGCTTTAAATCATATGTGCAATGGCAATCACTTTAGAGGAAGCAAATAAATTCATAGTGATGGACCTAAGAAACTTTTGAGCATGGCTAGAACTCAAAAGCACCGGATCGCAATTTGCAGAATATTCTATATTATAAGTTATGTCATAAATTATGTATGACTACAAATTAAAATATAGAATTTTTGTCAAATGTATTAATACAAGACCAATTTTCACAAAATGTGACTATATATATATATATATATAAAGATAGGGATGATTTCATTGATTTTTTAAAATTAGAACTACCAATCATATAGCCATCTTCTAATATATTTAAATTGAAAAAAAAAAGTATAAAAAAATGAATAAAAAGAATTAATACTCACACTGTTGTAGGCTGTTTGAGCGTTTAGTTGAAATTGGAGATCGAGCTAAAGCATTCAATATTGTTCTCTCACTCTGAGTTTCATCGGCTATTTGCGTCACCAAAAATGGATGCCGTGTTAACACTTTCTGTGCAAAACCTAAGATCAAATGTCAAAAATATTTTTATTGAAATATTTTTCCCTTATTAAAAACCAAATTAAAAAAGAAGATTAGTTTGAGGAACTTGTCATGTACGCCACGTGATTAATGGAAAAAAAAAAAAAGCAAATTAACAAAGAAGAATGGGTTTTACCGTAGAGTCCACCCTTAATCGAATTGACGACGAGATGAAATAGATCAAAATTTGAAATTTGTGTAGGAGTGTAATCATAAAGGAGGTAAACTATTACTTGATGGCCATTAAGAGCTGCAGTAGAAACTGGGGGTCTTCCATGTCCATCTTTCATATTAACCAATTTAGGATTCTTCTTCCACATTATACGGATCCCATACTCATATCCATACGTTGCAGCATAAGAAAAAGCTGTGTCTCCTCTTTCAGTATGTTCCATATTAGAATCTGAACTTGTAATTCCTTTCTCGAATTTTGGCTTTCGCTTGTTCCGTACAGCTCTTATCTCTAAATCATTTAGGCCCATTATTTCGACGAGTTCCTTCACAAATTTATCTTGCCTTGCTGCAACCGCCACATGTAGCGGAGTTTCGCCCAGTAAATTCAACCTTTCTTTCGTTGCTTCTGGATCTTTAACAAATATCTCTTGAACTGCGTTCCAGTCTCCACTTTTTGCCGCTGCATACAATTTCGCTCGTCTCTCTTTCTCTGTCAAGTTCAATTTTGGTTAACTAAAACAAAATTAATGTAAATTTAAAAAAAGTTGTCACCTCTTATGATATCTTTCCGAGTCCCCGTTTCCATGTCCGCCATTTTTGTCGAAGACTATCTCGCTAATTAGATCACTACCTAAAATAGAAAATTCTTTCTTAAACCTCCTTGTTTGTTTTGAGAGAAACAGAAAGAAAAGAAAAAAATATCATAAACTTGTGGGTGAATATTGAGGATGAGAAATCACAAACCTGAAGAAAGAACACTATAGTCTTTCCCTCAAAAGCTTTAATATGTAAGAAATTCTTCAATTGCTATACTTCCTCTTAAAACAAATGTTGAATGCGAAGCCAATATAGGAAATAGAGGTATTTGTAGAAGATTAGTAATGCCTAAATAATTAAAATATTTGAAATTTGCTTTATTCTTTGTATAAGAGCATCTATACACTGGATGATGTAGCAAGTATTTTTTGAATATAAGAATAGTATATAAAATTACCCAATATTTTAATATAATCTAGGCAAATTAATTGCCTTTTTTTTTTTTAACATGTTAGTGTAATTGAAACATGTATTTATAAAGAATAATAGAGAATAAATTATAGTTTCAATACAATATATATTCTAGATAGGTGCAGCCGACCTCTTTTAAAATTTCTATATCTTATTTCCAATTATAATTCTTATGGGTGAGCTATTTACCGAATCTCCAAATTTTTTACCGAAATAATTCGGTAATGGTTATCGAATTTTTTTACCATTTTTGAAATTTGGTAACTAGTAATCAATTTTTGTTAAACCGAATTTCTAGTAAAACTTCATAGTTTTTAAATTTCTCTTTTCTTTTTAGTTTTGATTTTTTAAAAAAAAATTGTTTATTTTATACATTTTAACATTTTTTATATTTAGTATATTCGGTAATTTGGTTAGTGTTATTACTGAATGGTAATTTACCATTCGTAAAAACAAATTCAGTAAATTTTTAAAAATTCGGTATTCGGTAAAATAAATTCAGTATCCGAGACGGTAATTTTTAATGAATACTCACCCCTAATAATTTTGCCCCTTTATATGTGGAATCAGACTTTAAATGCGTCATCTCATGAGTTTTGGACTGAAATTTAAGATCTGGAAATTTTAGACAGATTTCAATAGATTTAACGAATTAATTTCTACTTTCAATGGTGTGTTTTTTAACTCAATCTCTAGAAATCACAAACCTAAAGAAATAACACTATAGTATTTTCATCAAAAGCTTTAATATGCAGAAGGAGGAACTCGGAATCCACTTCAATTGCTACGAGCATCTTCATTGGTAATATAGATTGCAGCTGATGTATCAATTGAAATAGAAAGTGTAAACGATTACGTGACTAACCGTTTATTTTTAAGAGTTTGACTTTTAAAAAACTGTATCCAATGCAGCATCTTCTATTTTCCATTTGCTTCTCTTTCTGGGATTCACAATTTAATGGATAACCAATAAAGTAATAACTTTAATATGGACAATGTCTAGCAGACCCTCTAGAAATAGAAGGCCTGCTAGGCATTGTTTATTGACATGTCAATTGAACGGTCAGATAGACATTATCATTGAAGATGATTTTTTTAAAATTATTTCCATTTTTTTAACATATCAATGAAATGGAAGCAATTCACCATTGCACTGAAGATACTCTAATATTCAACGACTTTGGATTTTTTTAGAATAAGAGTTTATATATATATATATATATATATATATATATATATATATATATATATATATATAGTTCAAATTAGAAATTCCAAGTTTTTTGATTGATAATGGTTAATTTGGTCCAAGTTGTTAGCTAGTTATCTACATTCTGTTGTTGAGTCAATAATAGTTGGCTAAAATAATGGCACTAGCTGTTAGCCACTAGAGTAAGAAGAGTTGTTGAGTTTCTTTTGTATTTAACTCTGTTAGTTGATAATAGTAGGCATTCAATTTAGTCAAAGTCAATTAGGTTCATTATCACCATAAGTATAATACTGTTTCTTGATTATTTTCTTGAGGCTTTGACTGTGACCTATCATTGGTATCAGAGCCATGACATCAAACAAAAAGAGAATTGAAAATCTGGAATCTAGTATTGGCGGATTGTAGGATAATTTATCGCTTATAGAGTAGGGGATGATTGACAATTTCAAGAAATTGGAGACGACCATTAGCAAGTTGATTGATGCCTTGTAGGGACAGTCAACCACCAACAACAATGAACGACAGAGGAACTCATTGATACATATGGGCTGGAGTGATACATATGGATTGGAGCTAGGACATGATCAAGGATTTAGCAAGGAGCTTAGGAGTGGATTTGAAGAGATAGAAGCCCTACAAGTTCCCATCCGAAGCATGCTTACTAATTTGGAGAAAGATAAATATGAGCCTATGCTACTAGACGACAAGTCAAATTCAAGTGAAGTCGATGGCCCAATATGTAATCAAGATAAAGACTGAAGTTGGCGGCCAATAGCATGGAAATTGAAGATGGCAACCCAATATTTAATTAGGCCCAATAGTTGGACGAATTTCTTAGTTTTAATTCTATTTTCTTTAGTTGACAGGATTCTATTCCCTTTAGTTGGCGGGATTCTATTTCCATTAGTGGGCAGAATCCTATTTCAGGTTGGATTAGTGATTATTTAGTTATTTCCTTGTTAGTTTAGGTCAATTAAAGTTTGTTTCCTTTTAGGATATGATTTTTGGGTTATGTAAAGGCTATGTAAAGGCCTAAAACGAATTTTTTAAAGGAGAACACATTATTATCAATTGAATTTTCAATTGAGAGGTTATTTTACTTCTTTGTTCTTCCTCAAACTATGGGGTGCTTCAAGATTTTCTTAACGCATCCTAGCAATCAAGTTAGCAATAGAGGCTAATTTGATCTTTAATGTTTAGGTTGTCTATTGCATAGATAATATAAGGTCTAAACACAACAAGCGAGAATTGCAATTTGAAATTCTGTTTGAAAAGGGTAAAGGTCTTGAAGGTTCGATTTCAAGGTTGTCTTCTACAAGGATGGAGGAAGGTCTTGAAGGTTCGATCACAAGGTTGTCTTCTACAAGGATAGAGGAAGATCTTGTGACGATCACAATAAGGTTGTCTTCTACAAGGATAGAGGAAGGTCTTGCGACGATCACAACAAGGTTGTTATCACTCATCCTCTGGGTAACTTCATATTGGCAGAGAAGAATACAAAGATGGAAATGATAAAGGTCGGCCAATATTTTCATCCAAATTAGCTAAACTTGAATTTCCTCGATTACCGATTGGTTTTCACGAGTCGAACAATTCTTTGAGTATCAAAACACCAGTAATATGTAAAAGGTGTCTTTGGCCTCTTTTCACTTTGAAGGGGAAGCTAACCAATGGTGGCAATGGTTGCGTAGATCCTTTAAGGAAGATAATCAAGAAGTGACGTGGTTAGTATTTTAAGAGGAACTTTAGGCATAGTTCGAACCTACTAAATGTGAGAATTTTGATGAAGCGTTATCATAAGTAACACAAAGGGGCTCATTAAGGGAATATCATAAGGAATATAAAAAGCTAGGTAACAGGGTACATGGGTGGACAAAGAAGGCACTGGTGGGGAAATTCATAGGAGGGCTTAAACCAAAATTACAGAAGGCATGAGGATGTTTAAACCAGAGGCTAACACAACCTTCCAACAAACTACCAGCAGATACCTCTTCACGAATTGCAAACAAAACGACACCAGCAACCAAATGACTTTCATAGGAGGAAATGCAAACATGAAGATCCTAAAGCCTATGCTTCAATTGTGATGAAAGGTTTACACTAGGTCACAAGTGTCGCAAACCGCAGCTATTGTTGTTAGAAGGCAGAAGTGACGATGGTGACACTGACAATGATTCAGATGAGAATATAATGCCCTATAATCCTGAAATATCTCTCCATGCTCTCACTGGATGGTCTAAGCTCAAACCATATGAGTGACAGCCAAAATAGGGCCATATGAGCTGGTCGCACTCCTTGATAGTGGATCTACACATGATTTCATCCATAAAAAGATAGCAAGTTTTCTATAACTACTAGTGATACCAACCAAGCCATTCAATGTAAAAGTATGGGGATAGGGGTGGGCAAAATCGAACCGAACCGATTTTCAATTTTCGGTTCAAAATCGAATATAAATTTTATAAATCGAAAACCGAACCGAAATTCAATTTTAACCTAATTTCGGTTCGATTTCGGTTTTAACTGAATTTTACATGTAAAATGAAAATCGGTTCATACCATTTCATGAACCAAAAATCGAACCGAAAATTCGGTTTATAAATTTTAGGAACCGAAAACTGAACCAAAAATTCGGTTAACCGATTGTTCGGTTCGGTTCAGTTTCGGTTTACGGTTCGATTTTGCCCACCCCTAAATTAGGATCCTTGGCCATGTCGAGGAAAGTTTAAAGATGTTCAAGTCATGGCTCAAGGTATACCATTCACCCATACTCTTTATTCATTACCATCAGTTAGATAGGATTTGGTGTTAGGAGTCCAATGGCTGGAAAAATTGGGGACAATCATATGCAATTGGAAGGATAATAGAGTTTTTGTAGGGGAACTAACATCACAAACTTCATATAATTCGTAACCACACCATCAAAGCCATATTAGCAAAATCTATTTCCAAGGAAATTAGGCAAGGCCATTCCTTAATTGCACTATACCTTCAAACAACAATTATGGAACCACAGCAAAAAAATCAACCATATATGCAACACTTGACGAATCAATTTGAAAAGATATTTCACGACCCCATGTAGTTATCTCCAAGATGAGAAATTGCTCACCACATCAGTCTCAAAGAAGGAGCAAAACCTGTCAATGTCAGGCCATATAGGTATGCCTATTTTCAGAAGATTGAAATAGAAGAACAAGTTCATGACATGTTACGATTAGGACTTATAAGATCTAGCACTGGTCTTTTTTCCTCTCCTGTTCTCTTAGTTTAAAAAAAAAGATGGCTCATGGCAATTTTGTACCAATTATAGAGCTTTGAATGCAGTCACAATTAAGTATAGTTTTCCATTCCTACTATTAATGACATGCTAGATGAACTCCATGGAGCTTTTTACTTTACTAAACTTAACTTAAGGGCAGGATATCATCAAATATGAGTCCATCAACTAAATATCCATAAAACTACATTTCATATATATAATGGTCATTATGAATATTTAGTCATGCCTTTTAGGCTTTGTAATGCGCCCTCCACCTTCAAGCCATCATGAATTCCATTTTTTGCCCTTACTTTTAAAAATTCGTGCTAGTTTTCTTTAATGGCATTCTCATTTATGGCCCTAATTGGACCACGCATCTTGAGCATGTAGCAAAGGCTTTTGAGATATTGAAGCAACATAAATTCTTTGTCAAAATGAGCAAATGTGCATTTGGCCAGTAAAAAATTGAATATTTGGGGCATATTATGACTTCTAAAGGTATTAAAGTGGATCAAAATAAAATTACAATAGTACCCACTAATGTTTCTGAATTACATGGATTTTTAGGACTCACAGGGTACTATCAGAAGTTTGTCCGTAATTATGGGCTCATAGCTTGACCACTTACAAATCTATTAAAGAAGGGAAAATTGGGGTGAAGAGGCAGAATCAGCATGCAAAACACTTCAGCAAATAATGATGTTCACACTAATGCTGGCCATGCCTAATTTTAATTAAACATTATTTATTAAATTTGATGCTTTAGGTGTAGGGGTTGGAGCCATACATACATAACAAGGAAGGCCAATAGTGTTCATGAGCAGAGCCTTATGAGTTGTTAAACAATTTTGGTCCATTTATGCTAAGGAAATGCTCATGATCGTACAAGCAATTAGAACTTAACGGCCTTACTTGTTAGGCTGTAAGTTTTTCATTCATATAGATCAAAGGAGCCTCAAATAATTCTAGAGTAATGCATCACCACTCCGGAGTAACAAAAATGGATGTCTAAATTATTGGGCTATGATTACGGGATTACCTATAGACTAGGCCGCGATAATTCAGTTGTAGATGCTTTATTTCGAGTGGCTGACAGTCCTACACTGAATGCTTTATCTCTTTCACAAACATCTTTATGGCAAGCTATTAAAATGGAAGCTGTTAATGATTTTTACATGAAGAAAATTGGCAAATCTACACAGAAGAGTCCAAGAGCACCTTACAAGAGGTGCAACAGCTTAGTTTATTATAAGCAATATGTCATCATTCCCCCACATTTTTCTAAGAGTTTTATGACTCTCTAATTGGTGGACACTCAAGGATCTTAAGAACCTATAAATATTTAGCACAACAGTTTTATTGGCCCTCCATGTATGAGAGAGTTCAAGATTACATATCTTCTTATGATGTGTGCCAAAGAAATAAAGCTGAAACACTATCGCCAACAGGATTGCTTTAACCATTACCAATTCCATGTCAAGTATGGAATGATATTATGATGGATTCCATAGAAAGGCTTCCACCATCTCACGATAAAAACACTATTTTTGTCATGTTTGATTACTTAAGCACGTCGGCAAACTTCATGATATTATCGCATCCATACACAAAAAAATGTTGTTGAAAAATTCATTGATGGAGTTGTCAAACTACATGGTATGCTAAGATCAATCATTAGTGATCGGGATCCCATTTTTGTCAGTCACTTTTGGCGAGAATTCTTCAAGTTTTCTGGTACTTAACTCAACATGAGTTTCGCCTATCATCCACAGAACAATAGACAATCGGAGGTGACCAATAGATATGTCAAGCAACATTTGCTTCTCAATAACCAAAAGATAGCGCACATTACTTTTATGGGCTGAATATTGGTATAATACAACCTATTATGCATTTGCTAGAATGACACCATTCTAGGCATTATATGCGCTATTGCTCCAAGGTATTCCTAGCTATGATATGGGTACTTCTCCTGTTAATGAAGTTGACCTTATAACATCCCATCTCGGTCTAGTGGAAAGACCTCGAAGGAATGCTACTAATTGATAATGGAGCGGTATCGTGTCAATTTATGTTTTTAGGTGAATAATTAATACTGTTAATTAGTTCCATTACATTTTATACTTAGCCAAATATTTGAATAATTTATGCGAAAAACTCGCCATAGCTTCGCTACACATATGACAGTCTATGAATAGTAACGGCGACCATATGGGTAGTCCCTGCGACTATTCACTGGGATCCTGCAAAGAAAATTTTTCCCAAACACTTCGGCAATCGTCCTTATACTCTCACTCCTCATATAAACAAAAAAAACAAGCACTTCTATATCAGTAAGCAATAAACTCAACTCAAACAATATGTCAAAGGTTTACTAAAATTTTAGTTACACTAGAATTTATCTGGGAGTACTAATTATGTTTATATACATGCCACTACTAATGTTCCAATACTAAATAAAAAATAACCTTAGACGCTGCCTTGAACTGCCAATGGATCGACGTTAGTATCTACTACTGCTTTTGCTACTAACCTGCGAGTTACAGAAAATAACTCGCTGAGTACTAATGCCCAGTGGGTACCTTAACTATTGAAAATAAGTAATTTAAAACAAACACTTTAAATAAAAATATTACAAAATAAATCACGTTGAAGAAATTAATATCACAATAAAACAAAGTATAAATGCAATGTGCAAGTAAATATGTGTATTTATTTCCCTAGTGTTTTATTTATTTCACTCTATTGGTGTATAGCTGAACAATGGGATAAGGCATTCCAGTGAATCCAATGGTAGTCATGTATTCAATAATTACATTACAGTAGTACTAAATCACTGAATAGATTTCCACATCGGATGTCAAATATTTGCTGAGTACACTGGTGTGTGACCCGATGTTGGAAAATAACTGCCAGGTACTTTTGCAAGTAACCTGACTTTGTCAATAATTAGGCGCCATCCATAACAACAATTTGATTTCAATGATTATGCGAACTGCTATGATATCAATATACGACGAGTCGTACCCTTATTGCCGAGTTTGACCAAAACCAAGTAGAGCTTTGTGTTTTTAGTTCATGATATGAATTCACTTTCGGTATTTTCCCTTTGATGAGATGTCACTTATATATTCTTAAAAATTATACCAAATGAATATTAAATTAAATATACCAAATGAATAGTAATCCAAGGAAAATACCAAATGAATAGTAAATTGGCGAACTTTGACAACTTAAATGAGATAATATACAACTCATTGAAAGCCATCTTAGGTACCCAAAATGAATCATATACATCCCTTTGAGTGTCCTTTGGTCACTTATATAATATCATCCAAAGATTTGGAAGTTTAGACATTGGAATTACTAAAGTGCAAAAATGACAATTTTTGATTTTCCTTGGAGGACCATTCGGCCTCTTCAAGTTCACCAAGGGAAAAATATATTTTTTTTCATGTAAAAATTGTTTTTAGACTCCTTGTGACATATTATGAAGAGAAGTGAAGTCCTTTTACAAAAATCCAATTTAGATTTTTAATGAAAATTTATCGAAGTTTATGTTCACTTTTAAGCATATTTGTATGTTTGGTTCAAATGATTTCTTTGGCAACCCCAATGACATTTCGGCAACTTATGACACATTTGTTCAACATATTAACACAAAAGCATGGCAATTGAAAACATATACTATTCGGCCATACAAGGAAAATATGTGAAAATAGAAAATTTTCATAAGTTAAGGTACCAAACCTTGATTTCAAGCCTTCTTAGCACTTTAGTGGCCTTCCTTGGTTTGTTCCTATTAATTTCCTACATATATCATATTTTTACATAATCAATAATAATCCTAAGTGTGGAAACTATAAGTCTACCTAAGCAATTCCTATGAATTTTTATCAAAATTATACTTAATTAAGCTTAAACCATCATTTTTCACCACTTTCACTTCATCTTCAACCTTTATTCAAAAACCCTAACTTTTCCCTTTTCTTCCACCTTAGGGTTTACATCATACATGTAAGGAATCAATTATTCAAGCTTATTCCTAAGTTACAAACTAATTAGAACTTAAAATTATAACTAAAAACCATGAAATTTCAACTTAAAAATAAAAGTTACCTTGAAAAACCACTTCTCCCTTCTTCTTCAATGGAGGCCGACGGTTCCCTCTTCGAAAATGACCATTTTTTGGTCATTTTCAAGCTATTTATAGGCACCAATATGTTAAGTCTCTCTTATGCAATTGACGTAACAATTACTCAAATAGTAATCAAAATGATAGGCAGCGGAAATAAAAATTGACAGGGAAACCTCCCAAGACTAGTTTTAATTAATCCAATTAAGTATAGAGATGTGTAAAAATTACCTCTTGAAGCGTGCTTTAACTGAATCGCTGCTAGCCTCCTTGCGAAATCCTTGCCAATTAAAATGACTATAGGGATGCTAATGGCAGTCCCCTCTTTCTTCACACACACTAGAAAACAAGGGGAGGACTATAGCATACTAGTGCTGAAAGCTTAATCTCAACACTTGAGAAAATAGGCAAAGTCAGAAGAAAAATGAAATTTTTCATGGTGTTCAAGAAGAACAAACTTCAGCATTGGTTATGCCCCAAAAATCATGAATAATTAGCTCCACTACACGTTTAAAATTGATAAAGCTAAATCAAAAGCAACCACTTTCAATTTAATATATATATATATATATATGCTTCCACTTTGAACAAAGACTATTAT
>CATIWJ010051892.1:0-11826 GCA_949640765.1 Croton laevigatus | reverse complement strand
CTATTGTGTTTCTCATTATAGAGGTATTGCACACCAGAGGTTTGATAAAATGCCTCAAAGAAGAGCAAGGCATAAAACAACACTTGATGAAAATAATCCAAGCACAAAATTCAGTGAACGAGTAATTTATTTATAAATAAGAAGGAAAGTTATCTTATCAGGCCTTGTTAGAAAGATTTCTTTTTTGAACAATAGTTGATGACAATAATTAAGAAAATTTAATTTCATCAAGTGTTGTTTTGGTGCTAATGGATTGCTTACGAGGAAATGAGAAAATTTAATTTTTAACTTCATCTTCATGGTGCAAAATAGGTGCGTATTTTTGCTGCTAATGTAGCCAAAAGTGAAGCATTTTATAGCTTTCGTTGTAGAATGGTGCAAAATTTTAAAAAATGCACCCAAAAAAAGGGCACATGAGGAATAATGAGAAAAGAAAGACCCAAGCCCATCTGATTTAACATGTACTTTCTGCAGCATTTCATGCTGACATGACCAGATCATGTCTTCACCATTTCATCTCCTCTCTCTTCAATATGGGGCCCATTTTCTATTATTTTTAGAGGTGTTTTGGTCAGAATTTTATATAGAAAATTGGAGGTGAATAGTGTAAAGTCTCAACTTTTTAGAAGCGGAGGTAGTAAATTTTTTTTTGAAAAAAAACAGCAAGGTCAAAGGGAAAAAATACTATTTCACTAAATATCAAAGATATATACTATATTTTTAATTAAAAAATAAAAAATGTGCTATTCTATACAATTGCCCATGACTTTTAGCAGGCCCGCTCTGAAATTTTAGGAGCTCTATGTAATTTATAAATTTGGAGACCTATAACTAAAACTCATTCAAACTTCTGACTTTAAAAAACGATTATGAAACAATTATAAACGATTATAAAATGATTATAAACTGATTATATGCTTATATGGTCTTTTTTGTTTTTTTTTTTGCCCTCCAAATCTCGGGCCTTGTTCTATAATTCACCTTGCACACCCTTCAAATCGGGCCTGACTTTTAGTGGATTTCTACACTCAGTTCCTTAAGTTCATTGATATAATTCATACAAATTTTTTCATTGGACTAGGTTTTTGCTGAAACTCTTAATTATGTAAACTACCGAACATAAAACTTGAAAAGACATATAGGGTTTGATATATGCAGCTCTTAGGAATGTATATAAGCATTTAATACGAGGAAAGATTTTTATTGGAAAAGTTGATTTCTCACTTCTTTAAAAAAAAATTTTAGTTGTTCAAAAACAATAAGTTGGCTTATTACTTTTCCAATAAAAATTTTTTACCTATTAAATGCTTATATATCAAAACCCATATATATATATATATATATATATATATATATATATAAAAGTGCTAAAATAGTTGTTTGGAAAAAATTAGAATTTCATTCAAAACTAGCTCAAAATTTTTCAATTAATAAGGAACATACTTTTTTTCTTTAAAAAATGCTTACTTTGAAAATTATTTTTAAAAAATATGATACTTTTTGGAATGTGATAAAATTTAGTTGAGTATTTATGTCAAAATCTCTTCTATATTTTGGTGTTTACTTTTAAGTTTATTGTTTGAGCTACAACCAATTTTTTCAGATCAGAGATGGTTCCTATTTTACATTTTAATAAGTTTCAAATCAAATTTTAAGTTGAACATACTTTTTTTTTATAGACAGTTTGTTTTGGTGTTTCTTGAAAACAAAATAATTGATTTTTTTTTTGTTTGAAAATCTCTTTGACATTCTAAGTGTGAATATTGATAAAGTATAGTAGTGCGACGTATTACTCCATCAACACATCTTAATATTTGAAAACACTATTGTAGCGGCCTTATTTTGTTGTCGGATATGGAGATGACCCTTTTTTTCACAGCAAATAATAATCTCTTCCATAAAGATTTGAACCTTACCCACAAAAAGAATGTTTCAAATTTTGTTATTATACTTATTATTTCTCATGGGAGAATATGAACATGTATTTAACAAACTAGTAGTTTACTCGCGCGTTGCGCGGCAAGTATATGTAGTTAGTCGAAAATTGAATTTGTATTTATTTTATATTTTAATTTTTGTAATTAGACTATGTTTAATTAATTATTTTCCGTAAATAATTAATTAGGTATAGTCTCGATTAAAACTCATTTGAGTTCTACAAAAATCCAGTCTCAATTCTTGACTTCCTTGATTGAGAACTCGTCCTGTTTATCCATCAATAGTTCATCTGATTTACTTAACTGAACACTGATTTAGCCTTTTTTTCAGTCTGATGATACGTTTTCTTGGAGATGCAAATCATTTTGCACCTTAGATATGCTTCGCCTTAAACTATAACTAAGAGTTTTTTTCAGACACAAAAGCTTAAAACTGAACTAAAAACAAAGAAAAATCCTAAAAAATTCAAATTTGACCAACCCAGACAAATCAAACTGGCAACACCAAAAGCTACTTCATGCCAGCAGCTACATGGCACCAGAAGCTGCAACGTGGCAGTTAGCAATCAAAGTCAGCACGTTAATGTGCCATATAACCTAACTATCACCTGCCACATGGCACCGCCATACCCAGCAAATACCATATGGCCCAACTGACAGTTGCCACATGGCATCACTACCCCCTCTACCTACCGCCAATCATCACCGCAAGCTGCGTTTGGTCACTGGATCGCTATCTACCTTCGTCACCAACCAATCCGTACCGTTTCCTCTAATCTTGTTGCCCATTACTAGTAATGTTGCCCGTAGTTAGCCAGTCTCTTGATTTCCCGTGATAAGTCCAATTTTCTCATGTTCTGGAATATTTTTGTCTTTTTTTTAACTTTTATTCAGATAGAGAATCCTAAAGGGAAAATTACTATTTTGCCACACATGTTTGGCCGTTTTACTATTATACCACTATTGTTTCAGATAATTGCCCTCATAGCCGATATGTTTGGCCTATATTGTTCCGATACCACTGAACCGTTAGTTTGTGACGTTTTCTGTTAAATTGGAAATTGATGACATAAGAAAAGAAAGAGAATAAATTTGAATCCCCAAATTAACCTTTGTTGACCATCAAAACCTCTTCTTATTATTCTTCTTGTTGTGACGCCACCACCACCGTCCTTCGCCCACCGATCGAGGCACCACCATGTCCCATAGCCACCACGCCACCTCTGTTCCCCCATCACTAGCAGTTCCGTCAGAGGAATTGACGAAGAGCCACTGCCTTTGATTCTGATTCCATTGTTCAGTTCTACAACCCTAGCACTACAAACCATTTTCACCTTTCATTCGATTCACCACAGAAGAACCTTCATGCTA
Organism: Croton laevigatus; assembly: GCA_949640765.1. Taxonomy (NCBI): domain Eukaryota; kingdom Viridiplantae; phylum Streptophyta; class Magnoliopsida; order Malpighiales; family Euphorbiaceae; genus Croton; species Croton laevigatus. The sequence goes on along the minus strand of CATIWJ010051892.1, from coordinate 8,518 downwards.
CCACCGCTCCATCCACTGACCAGAGCCATTCCACTTCTTTCCGGCCATGATTTCAACTTTGAAATCGAAAACCCATTCAGAGCTCCATCGTGGCCTCTATTTCTTCGAAGTTTTTCCAGTGGAATTTCCAATCGCAACCCCTTTTGCGATTAAATTCAAACATATCAGAAGCAACTTTTAGCCTCTTCTCAGTCCGTCCGTTCAACACCACTGCTCGCTGCATTCTCTGCTATATAACCACCGGACGGAAGCAACCATCCTCTCACCATTAAATTTTCACCTTTTCATTCGATTTTTAACCAGAAAACATCACCATCTCTTAATTCACCATCTTCCTATATTCTGAATAACAAACCCTCTTATCAGAATCATCTAAGCTTCGCCATTCGCCCCTCTTCAACTCAGCCCCTTCGATTCACTTCAGTTACCATCGGAGGAACTGCATTCTCGTTAACCTTTCTGTTTCGTTACAAATCAGACCCACACACCCTTCTCACCATTGAGAACGTCTTCCTTCTCATTTCCGGCCAAGCAACCCCTTTAGTATAAGGGCTTTCTTTTCTTTTCCCTTTAGCATTTCCTCCCCCAGCGTTGCCACCTGCGGCATTTCCACCCTTAGCGTTGCCTCCGGGTGCATTTCCACCTCGAGCGTTTCCACCTGCTGCATTCCCTCCTCCTGCATTTCCTCGGGCATTGCCACCCGCGGCATTTCCTCCACTAGCGTTGCCTCCCGCTGCATTTCCACCTTGAGCGTTCCCACCTGCTGCATTTCCTCCTTGAGCGTTGCCACCTGCTTCATTTCCTCCTCGAGTCATATTTGTGTTAATTGACTACAACTTGTTGCTGTTAAAAAAGAACTTAATTCTTTGGTTTGATGTGAATTGGAGAATTCAATCCGTTCTTATATAGGAAGGAAACGGGGCCTCTAGTGCCAGTTATATGTTAGTAATATAATATGTTGACGAAGACTTTGGATAGCGGCAATTTTTAAATTAGTTCAGTGTAGAGACTGTTCATTCTCAGTTTTTCTTTCGAGTATAAAATAGAAAATCCTTGTAGAATAGTTCTGGATTCAATTAATGACCCTACAATCTGTTCTTAGAAGGAAACTGTGGACATATAGTCTGTATTTCATGTGAATCATTTAATATATCTCCATTTGTAATTAAGAAAGACTAAGAGTTAGTTTTTATCTTTCTTCCTTGTCTTAATCTTTTTTTTTATTTATTTATTTTTTAATTACAATGGAAGCTAAGCTAAAGAAATTTTCAAAGTTACAATAGTTGCACAATTTTACTCTCCTTAGTATAACAGGAAATGTGTAGAGTATTGCTCACAAACTACTCGGAACTCATTAAAACTTGCTCGAAAACTAAATGAAAACCTCGATAGCGGAACGAGCACAGCTCGAGCAAAAGTTTCAAACTCATTATTAGACACATTTAGTTTTATATATATATATATATATATATATATATATATATATAATTTAAAGTTTTAAAGAAAACGAAGTCATTTGAGACTTGACTCGATAAAATAACATTTCTTTGTGTTTTAGTCTAAAATTACTTTCCAAAACAAAGTTTTGTTTATTGCAATGCTTTTGTTAATTAATTAATATATACATTTATCATGTTCCTCTCTCTCTATCTCTCTGTTTTTATTTTCATTTTGGTGTGAAATGAACGAAGTTTAGAACTTTTTTTTTTCACTTAAAAAGTTAATAAGAGATTGTAATTTTTTTTTTTTTGACAAAAATACATAGGCTTAGTAAGGAGAGTACCTGCCACTGAGCTAGTTTTTTGTAGGCAATGGAATTTGAACCCATTATCTCAGGGTCGTTAGGCACCACACTCAGCCACTAGGCTAGATGGTTGTTCTCATAAGAGATTGTAATTATTGAATTACATGATTGTAAATGAAATTTTTGCAGTTTTATTTTCAAAAAAAATAAGAAAAGACCATAAAAAGTACGTCCGACGAATTATGTAATTTTGGTATTTGAAATAAGATTTTTTTATGTCAAATGTATTTCTAACAGCTTTTTCGATTCGATGATTAAGGTACTTAAATGCAAATAGATAAATAACTAAATGATACTCAAATGCAAAAATATTCTGTTCATACGCTAAAATGAAAAAATATTAAGTTGAGTAATAAAATCTTATTCAATGATTCCTCAAATTCACACGTCTTCATATATCTATAGTTGTAATTAAGAAAGACTAAGTTTGTTTCTTCATTCTACTTGGTCTTGATATATATTTTTTTTATTTTTTTAATTATATATTTTTTTTATTTTTTAATTTCAATGGAAGTTAGCTCAAGAATTTCTCAAAGCCACAATGGTGTGAAATGAAACGAAATTTTAAACTTTTTTTTTACTTAAAAACGTTGACATGAAGATAAGGAAGTGTAATTTAGAAACTTAAGATTAATTGTACCCAAGTTAATAAAAAGTGGAACTTAAGACTAGCTGTTCTTCAAACTTAAAAGTATAAATAATGCTCACTCACTTCATTTTATAAAGAGAAATGGCAAAAAAAAAAAAAAAAATCATTCTTTTAAAGCAAAATAATAAATTGACTTTAAATTCCTTATGATAGAGTCAATGGAGAAATCCAAGTTGGCTGTCATGACCCGAATTTGGGGTCAATGACCGGTGTACAACCAGACCGAAATCTAAGTACACAATCATTTAAAAATAAATTTATGTGGGTAAGCATGTAACAAAATGCCCAGATTGGTCTGGGAACTGCCTTACAATATTCTACGATTTGAAGCAAAGGAAATTCTATAAAAGAGTGAGCTTTGAAAAATATGCAAAAATAGATTTTAGTATTTTGTTGCAAGCCCTAGCCTTGATGTAATGGTAAATTTTCCATAGTGTGATCTAAAATCACAAGTTCGAGCCCTAAAAATAATCATCTAAATTTGGATGGATTTGAGCGTTATATATAGGCACTCAGTAAATCCATGAATGACAGGTAAATAATCTGAAAACAAAAATATCAGAATCAAGTATATCAATTATAGACAATGATGGTGCGTCAGGTCCAATTATCAAATACTCCATCTCTTATACCATCTCAATAATCAATATCAAAAATAAATAATAATAAATGTTCCTTATATTCAAACCACAATAATCATTAACAATTTCAATATTTAATGGTAGGCATATAGCCTTAATGGATAATGGTAGGCAAAATGCCTCAATGAACAATAGAACAATCACTACAACTTATTACATCTATAGTAACAACATATGGCTACAAAAATAAATATCATGGCTAATAAACACATTTTATTACAATTAAAAGCCTATTGCGGCTATTTCAATTCTTAAGTGACTAAAGTTTTACAATTGAAACTAATGTGTTATTTTTGTTATATTTTATATATATTGTGGTATTATGTTGATAATTTATCACGATTAATTTTAGTCACAAAATACTACCATAACTAATAAATATAATAGTTATACGTTTAATATAACCGTAACAATAACTATTATATTAGCCACAATATATTAATATTATAAGTAATAAGTCGTTATTGCCACATAATTAATATAGCTATAATAATAGTAAGTTTATTAACTGTCACATAACTAATATAATTGTAGCAATAATAGTAAGTTTGTTAGCCACAAGAACTAATCATTATGAACATTTGTGACCAAAAACATAAAATTATTAGTCATGTAATATATTTTTCATGACAAGAAATAAATCATTAGTCACAACACCGTACTAAATAAAATATGATGACTAATACGATTGTATCAATGAGTACCATAGTTAAAAAATTCTTTTTACTATAAAATATGTATGGATTAGGGAATTAGAGTAAATTGGACATAATTTAATTTTGAAGTGAAATTAAAACTCCGACAAATATTGGATTATGGTCAAACCCAAAAGTGTGGTCAACCGGTAAGGATTCATCTATCCTTAAGCAGTGTTCCAAAATCAATTTGTGGCGATGTGTATGGAGCATCTTAAAATTTCTTTGGACAAATTTAGAAAAAAATCACTATAATTGACAAATTTTATCAAAATAATTTGATAATAAAAAAAATGAAATCTTTACATATACTAGAGCACTAAAAATCTATAGAATAAATCCTTAATTTTTGGATTGTTAGATATTCATCTGTAAAGTCTTCTCTATTTGTAGAAATTGAAGAATTGAAAAAAGAAAAAAAAAGATGAAATCTATTCTAAAAACTTATCAAGTCACTTTAAATTAAAAAATTAAAACCAAAATTAAAAAAGCAGCGACTAAGCATAAACAAAGAACCCGTCCGACAATCCTTACTACCACCTCTTGTAGTCGACCGGCGAATGAAGCGCATCGAATGATAGGCCACATGCTGGGGAGTATTCCGATACCATTAAATCGGCCAAAAAAAATGGAGTTTCAGTGTGACTTTGGTTATTGAGTTTTTCAATTTTTCAAATAATTACAGAGTAGATCGGAGATCGTGATGAAATAATGAAAAAGTCGATGCATATTTTCTGGAAGTCGGTCGAAGATTATTCGACAAAGAAAGTAGTAAAAAAAAGATGGAAATTCAATTTTTGTCTCGTTGGAAATTTGAGGATGTCGAAATTTGTTACCAGACCATCACCGGATAACTAGAGCCATCAAAAATTAGTTAGGAAACTATTGTATACCCTCAATAAACTTTTAGTATAAAATGGCCTTTTTACTATTATTTTTAATTTTCTGGCCTTAAAAACTCTAAATGGCCATATTTTACATTATTTTGTTGAATTTAATGGTTTTACTTATTATTTTATTTTGGTGGTTGAATTTTATATCCTTTTTTTTTAATTTTCACTGAAAAAAAAAACAAACAAACCCTTAATTTTTAATTTCCCACCCAAAAATCTGGCCTAACGCAAACCAATCCCCTCTTTTTAAAGTTACAAATGAGCCAAGCTGCTTGTGACTCGCTCGGTGCTCAGCTCTTTAAATGCTCATTCAAGTTCATTTTTCAGCTAAACGAGCATAGCTCGAGCTTAATAAACAAGCTCGTTCTTGAGCATGTTTCATAAAAAACAAGCTGTTTCACAAAATGTTTCATTTAGGTTTAAATGAGCATGTTCGCGATCATGCTCACGAGCAGCTCGCGATCATGCTTTGTAAGCATTCTTTAATCCAAGATAACCATTTAACCCCAAAACCAAGGTTCTTCATAAAGCTGAGCAGGAAATGCCAATTTACTGTGTCGAAAACTTTCTCAAAATCAACTTTAAAGATAACTGCACATTTTTTCCTCTTTTTTAGATCATGAATTACCTTATTATAAATCAAAACCCATCCTAAATTTGTCTTCCTTTAACAAAAGCCGTTTGAGTGTCACCGATAATGGAACCCAGGACACTTTTAAGCCGAAGTGAAAGTTCTTTAGAAAGAACCTTGTAAAGACTACCAATAAGGGAGATTGGTCGAAACTGATTAAAATTGGATGGTAAGGACACTTTTGAGATCAATGCAAGAAAGCTAGAGTTAATCCCGTGGCATAGTTTGGCAATTGAGTGAACTTCGGAGAAGAAACAGACCAACTTTCCTTTGGTTAAGTCCTACTGGTTTTTGAAAAAAGCCAAGGCGTAACAGTCGGGGCCTGGAGCCTTGTCTGAGTCGCAGCACCATAAAGTAGTCTTCATTTCTTCCTTAGTAAATGGAGATTCTAGTGAAGAACTCATATCTGAGGAGAGTCTGTATAGACAATCATCACCATAAAAGTGTCTTTTGACTACTATTGGGTTGAAAATATCCTGGAAAAATTCTAAAGCCGCACTTTTAATTTTTAGTGGATTATAACACCAAGATCCACCAATTTGGATCCCAGAAATAGCATTTTTGATACGCCTTTTGTTGAGCATTGCATGAAAGAACTTTATGTTGTTATCCCCTTTAGCTAGCCAATGAGATCTTGATTTCTATCTGGTGACGCTTTCTTTAATTCTTTAGATGCTGGACAATTCGAACATGAGTTCCTTTCTTTGGCAAATTTCTGATTCTGAAAGGAGGAATTGTTCAGCCCTTTAATCAGGCTCATGAAGAGAATTCTGAATTTTGCAAATGTCAAAATTCAAGGAATTAAAGGTTTTAGAGTTCCAATCCTTCAACTTGAGTTTGAGAGCTTTTAGTTTCTTCATAATACTAAAGCCATACCAACCAGGGAAATGAGAAGAAGTCCAGGACAATTCAACTCCCATTATGCCATGAATCACATCCCAATAACGATTAAACTTTTCTAACATTTTAGATGCCATATCTCTTATCACCTCATTAGGTGACAATTGCCATGTGGTTATTGCAATTTTGACTTCACACACTTTAGAAAAATAAATATTAGATATAGGATAGTTAGAACCAGAAAATATTTTAGTCACATCATAAAATAGTTCTAACTTTTCACAAATTTCTTTAGCTAATTCCCATTCTTCTTCACTAGGCACACTTCTATAAGATGAGTCTTTTTGTTTCAAACGAAAAAACACATCTTTATAAGGCAATGCACTTGATAGCATCAAATATGTAGAGTTCCACCTAGTTTTACAATCAAGGTCTAACTCTTTATTGCATGAAATGCGCATTAATCTACATGTGTCATCAAATAATTGCTTTCTCTTTGGTTATCTAGTCCAATGCACAACATTATCACGCACTTTTTCTATAAATGGCTTAATAATATCTAAACCATCATGCACAATTAAGTTCAAAACATGTGCAGCACAACGCATATGCAAAAGTGAACCGTTCAACAAAAGAGTACTAACTTGAAGTCTATCAAGTACAACCTTAATCAAGGCATCATTAGTAGTGCAATTATCTAATGTCACAATAGATAATTTTCTATCTACATCCCACTCTAACAAACAATCAAGAAGGACATCAGAAAGAACCTCTTTTGTATGAGGAGATGGCACATACACAAACCTGAAAAATTAAAAATAATAATCAAATCAAATGAAATATATACGCATTAACTAATAACAACAAAAATATAAGAAATTAAATACCTTAAAATTCGACTTTGTAGAGTCCATGAATCATTAACGAAATGCCATGTCACTACCATGAAACTCCTCTTTTTATTACTTGATGTCCACATGTCAGTTGTAATAGCAACCCTATTATTACACTTTTGTATCATCTTAAACACCTTAGACTTCTCATGATCATAAATTTTCAAGATATCCCGCTTCACGGTGAATCTAGATGGAGTTTTAAATAATGGTTGAAGAGAATGGGTAAATTTTTTAAAAGCATGTTATTCAACCATTCTAAGAGGTAACTCATGCATAATAACCAAATGTGCTAGATTCTTTCTTGCTACCTCTTCATCAAAATGATAAGCACCTATCTTTCTTTGTTCACCACCTATCAATACTTTTTGTTTCATATCCAATACACTCGGATATATTTTTCTAGGACATCTTTTCAAATGTTGTTTCAAATGAGAAGTCCATTGCTTACTATCTCCTAAAAAATATTTTTTACAACTATGACATTGAGCCTTTTCTTTTCCATCAACAATTTTAAAGTGTAAGATTCCCAAACATCCGATAAAAATTTTCTTTTTTTACCCGATCCCCCTTCAATTTCATCATTGGCACTCCTAGGTGGATCACTAACCGGTTTAGAAATGCTATTCTCTTGAGTAGATGACTTTGGTGTTTTGTCACCGGATGATGGAACTTCATCAATGTCCTCATTCAATGACAGTGAATCGGTGTTCCTTGACGTTGCCATTTGACCGGAATAAAAATGCGGCAACAAATAAAACAATTGCTACAACGAAAATTAAAGGAATATTATTAGATGTAATATTATATCTATCACAAGTTCATAAAAAAAGTTCAACAAATCACACAATCAAGCTGATTTCTCAATTAACACTACTAAAAAGATACTAAGAACAATTCATTGACTTGCCTAACTTTACCTTTAAGTCTTCATTCAAGCAAACATGATAATAAGGATATAAATTGTTAATTAATTCTATGATCAGTATTTCAAATAACTAGATTAATAGGGGGTTTGTGATATTGTATTTCAAATAACTAGATTAATAATGATATTGTATTCATTCAAGCAAACATGATAATAAGGATATCTAAAATGTATTTATGGTCTGGGTTTGTGATATTGTAAAGAGGAGTGATATCTAAAATGTATTTTCTCCACTTTCTTATGATTGATCACAGAGTTGAGACTGTCGTTATGGCTGCTGGAGGAGCAGTTTACTTCCTCAAGGTTCCACTCAACCTCATCCTCTGTAATAAGAAAAGTAAATGAGAACTAAAAAAGTAAAACATATTTTTATAAACAGAACTGTAAGAATTCTCTTCTTGTATCCCCTGCATTCTTGTTTGTACATTTTCAATATGATCTATCAGTATTTTGCTACTTATATTTCTCTTCACTAGGAATGCAAACTGTTCAATACCCCATGTAATTTATTGTCCCTCTTCCTCTAGTGAAGTTTAATTATATC
>CATIWJ010051876.1:0-25275 GCA_949640765.1 Croton laevigatus | reverse complement strand
TTATGAGTTTTTATAAATAAATGTTTATTGTGATGGAAATTATGGTTTGAAGAAATATATTGTTTGAGATGAAATTGTAAATTGAAAAATATATATTATTTGTGAATAAATTATAATTTGGAATGAATTTGGATAATACTCCAAAAATATTTATTTTGCTCTACTTAGGTAAGTGGAACTAGTGTGATAAGGGTATGATGCATCATATACTGAGCAGTACTGCGAATAACCAAGTTTGACTTTGGGTACTCCAGCTACGGCTAAGAGAAATACAGACTTTGAATGATTTGGATTCGGCCGTTAAAATAAATATTGACTTCGGTCAAAATAGGATGTTACAGCTACGGCCTAGAGTTATCCGAGACTCTAAAAGAAATACAGTAGCTTTATCCCTGAGTTCACAAAATCCTAGTAGAGCCACCTGAATAATTAAAATAAGAAAATTTAATATTGGTTTGTTTATTATTTATTTATTTCGAATAAGTTGTTATTTTTAATATTTATTATTGAATTGTTTTCTTTAATTGAATATTTAATGCTTATAAATTTTAAATTGCATGAAAATATTATTATTGCTATTTTCATAGTTAAAGTATGCACTGAGCGAAATCGCTCAGTAAGTTTGGTTCATTCTAAACTTGTAGGTTTTCTGAAAGATGCGAGAATAATCAGTACAATCAATAAGTATCAGGCTCACCAGAATTACTTAGCAAGGCATATACTGTGAAGTTGAGTCAAAGAATCGAAAAGAAAGCTGGAATTAAATTTTATTATTTCAATATTGTAAATTATGAAATTTGTATTTTTAATCAAGTGTAAAATTATGATCTGTGTATCATGTAATATGTAATGTGGCACCTCTTATGAGTTTACTGCGGTAAGCTTATAAGGGGCGTCACACTAATACTAATAAATAAATTCACTAATTTATCCATAATATTTCATTAATATATTAACACAGAAATTTAAGGCATAAAAATTTCAAATATAACTCGGACGCATGTCCGAGTATTAAACGCAATCAAATAAATAAAGTACCATACCTGTTTAATAGCTTCGCAAAAGCAATCTCCTAAAAATTTCCTCAATTTCTCCTTCTTTATTCAATTCAGACCTTAAAATAATATATTAAATATTTTTATTAACTTTAATTATATTTATCTAAGCCCCTAATTAATTAATTTCTCAAAATAAATCCTAATTATACTTAAAATTAATCTGCTGGACCTAAATGAATAACTAAATAAAGTTCGAGGCCACTTATTAATGCGGAAGGGCAAGGATGAAAAGCTACAGAGACTTCAGGGGGCCGCGCCTAATAACTTAAAAATTTGAGCGCCAAAATGGATATTTTCCACCAAAACGCGGACTCAGCACGCGTTTTGGGTCTTCTTTTTCACCCTGGCGACTGCAACTTGGGTTTTCCAAACCCGACTCGACCCGAGGCCCACTGACAACTCCGGCGACAACAGGCGGAGAGGTAGACACCGATCTCTTCCTCTTGGCATCGCCGGCCTTCCTTCGGTCTCAAAATCGACGGACGACTACCGAGTCTCTCAAAAAACGTTTGAGAAGCTCACGGGTTACCTGGTTAGGTGATGGGATGCCCTACTGGTTTCCTAATTTTCGGTAGCTGGTCGTCGGATTTCTTGGTCTGAAGGTGATTAATGGGTTGCCAGGGGTTGATTTCTAGTGTTAATTCTCGAAAATAATAGAGGAATGATCAATTGGAGTTTTTGAATTTTTTTTCTCTATTTTCTGTCTACCGGAATACCACAAAGCTTATTTTTTCCTCTCCTTTTTTCACTGTTCATCCTGCTTTTATACCTATTCTTTTCTTGCTTGCCACACCTTTCAGTCCTAGCTTCCCATTTGTTCTCCTCCCATGCTATTTACGTTTTTCATTTCTCCTTCATTCACCTTTTTTTTTCATTTATTTTTTTTTTACAACTATGCATGTGTGTGTGTGTATATATATATCTAAAATTTCTTTCTAGTCCTTGAACTAAGATTTGCTCGCAATTTTACCATCTAAAATATGATTATGCTATTCCGACACATTTTCGACGGTCGGACCGTGACAATGGAGGAGAGGGAAAAGCAGAAGATGGTCTTTAGGTTTTGTTTTTTAGTTTTTGGGAAAATCACATCAGCATTGTCCAACAAAATAGCTTTAGTCAACGGCGGTCGAAGGGAGTTGGCGTTTGGAGTTGGTCGGAGGTAGCTGTTTGAGGTAGTGGTGGTCGGAGGTGGTGGCTGGCAAAGTTCCGGCGGGAAAGGAAAAGAAGAACCTGCTGGAAAAGGTTGAAGAAGATGAAAAGTTTAAAGCCAGTCCCTTAATTCTTCAGTTTTTTCAAAAGGGCCTATTAAAATTACTTTTTGGTCTTTCAACTTTTATTTTAATAGAAAAATAGACAGAAGGGGTATAATTGTTAACGGTTTTTTAACCTAGGGAGATTTGTATCGAAAAAAAAAACCAGGAAGAAAAATATTAAATATGCTAAAATCTAGGGATGTTTTTGTAAATTTTCCTAAAAAAAATAAAAAGAAAAAAGGCGAACACCTAAACAACAATGATGAAAGGCTCATACCACCTATCATGGTCCTTCTATTAATATGAAAGGGTTAATGCATATTTTGCCTCCCAACTTTTGGCCAAAAAATTATTTGCTCCCTTACATTTACGGAGAGCCAATTTGCTCCCTAACTAGGGCTGCAAACGAGCTGAGCCAAGCCACATTAGTATCCTCTCACTCGGCTCATTTACTAAACGAGTGAGCTTGAGCTCGGCTCGTTAACTAAAGGAGTCTGGATTTTCAACTCGCGCTCGGTTTGTTTATTATCAATCCCAGCTCGAGCCGAGCTTTTATCGAGCAAACACTGAGTGGTTTGTAAGCAGCTCGACTTGTTTGCAGTCCTATCCCTAGCGTTGCAAAAATCAATATATTTTGCTCTTTCGTCACACATGGCTGGACATTTTCATTGTGTGTGTAATACATGCACACTGACGTGTCAAAAATGCTGATGTGACAATAAGTAGAAACTATTTTGCCCCTTGAACTTTGGCCAAAAAACCGTTTTGCTCCCTAAACTATGAGAGACACAATTTTACTCATGAACTTTAAAAAAGATACATTTTGCTCCATACAATTTATTTTTATAATTTTTTAAATGAAATACATAATATTATTTTAACTATTCTAATATTGACATAAATTGTCAAATAAGAAAAAAATACATAAAGTTCATGAAACATTAAAAACGATTTTACAATAAATAATGTATGAAAAATAGACAATAAAAATAAAAATTGATTTTCAATTAAATGATACACTATCTATATGTTAAGTTTGAACATAAATTAATAAAATAATAGTAATTTTTATTTTTAAAAAGAAAGCTATATATAGGGTTTTTGAGGGTTATGGCTATCCACATCTAATTACTCACTCTGCCTCGTCCTACCTTATAGATGGTAATAAAAAATAGCTACATGCATCACCCCATTACCCATTTTTCACTATCCGCACGAATCAAAACGAAGTGGGTTAGTGTAGGTACTCAAGTTTTGAAATAGCAGTGACTAGTTAAAAAAGTATATATATATGTTGGTAATAGTATTGGACACCCTTCTTGCATTCTAGGCTTTTGGCAAGACTTTCTACTCTTCTGGAAAATCGACGAGAGGCATACTGTGATGCTGATGTTACTATTTCCATTTCTGGTATGAACCTCATAATATCTCCTATCATTTTCTATATACTGATTCTCAATTTATTTATAGTACCGCAGTTTTTATAAAATATGAATATGCCCTCAACATTTTAACGTTTTGAATTTTTAATTTATTCATCATTTTGCTTTTCATTTTGTTTATTTACGTAACCAAACAAATTAAGCCCTAAAAAATATAGGAACGCTTGATGTACTAACTACCAAATATAAGCCTGTTGCATGATATAATTCACAATGCCATGCCACGGAGAATTTTTTTGTTTTGTTTTGTTTTTGTTTGATTGAAGATCTTGCCGACATCCTAGGCGTTGAGGATGCGTCTTATCTGAAACCAGCTGATATTGCATTTGAGGTTTGATTTTCGAGAATTATATATTCTCATTTCTACTCCAAATCAACTGGAATTCATATTCGTGGCTTGATTTTTGCGGGTGCTGTACAACTTTGTAACTATCTACAGGCCAAAAACAACTCTATCCCAACATTTCCCTGAGTCCTACAATTTATTTATTATTTTGTTCTGCAAATTGCAAGTTATTAGTATTTAAAAGTTTGGCATCTTGTTAGTTTGCTCTCAATAATACGACAATGCATCAAAATAAAATAAATTATTCATTGCCGTTTGAGGAAGAATTCAACAATGCAAAATTTTGTCAATTTTCAAGTAATTTGTAGTTTTGTAAGAAAAAATAAAAAAAGAAAGAAATCACCCAGCCTCCAAGCTTCTTTCCTGCCCTCTTTTTAAGGTAAGCAATATTGTCCAAGTGGTTTAATTGCTTATTCCCCAACACAATTTATGCTTATCAGGAAGCCAAATTCACATCAAAGCAAAACCCTCCTCATAGTCCTAGCAATGGCACGGGAAACCAACCTTGCTGCAATATCACCTGGCAAAAGAAGTAGCAACTGCTGCTGCTGTGATGGAAGCTGCAATATATTTGATTAGATGTAAGCAGTAATTTTACCATTTGGAGGAAGCGAATATATAATCCAAATTTGAAATGGAAAGGCAATAGAACTATCACAGTTGCACAACTATAAATAGAATGGATGCCTGTGCATATGCATTTGCACGGACACATATATCATACAAGTTTTAGACTTGTGCTCAGACCTTTATTTCCTAATGTGGATATGTTGCAAGCCCAAAAGCAAGTCCATCATCAAGCAAAACAGAATCCTATCCTGATCCAATTGCATCAATATCTATATCGTCCACATGCTAATCCTAGAAGCCTCAATCCCCATCTACATTTCCGATGCATCAAAAAGGGGAAAAAGGAAAAAAAAAAATATGGGTCCGTTTGCAAGTGCGCACAGGCTTAGGCTATAGTGTTTATGCAAGAATGCATGACGTGAACATATAAGCTTACCTCAGCGATGACAGAAAGCATAGGCAGAATATTTTGAACTGATTGAAGTTGATAAAAACCAGATACTTCCTCCGAGTATGTAATCTGATTCTTGTATGGATTATTCCCACTTGATTTCTACATGTGAGTTCCAGCATAACATCAGTAATATAATATAAGCTGTGGTAAAATTTAAACACGATTTCAGATTATCGTTACAGATTAAGATTGTTGCTAAAAGCAATAGGAATAGGTTCCTTGAACAAATATCTTAAAATGCATATTGGGTCTGTCAGTCAAATATTATGGTTATCCTGTAGAGCCAAACCTGCTACTATAACTTATTTGAAGTTCCACAAGGATTCATATATGCTAAACGTAATCTTTCAGTCATTCGATGTCACCATGATTTATAAAGTTCCAAAGAGTTTCTTTGTAAACAAGCTTTAGTAAGAATGCTATAATTTTTAGCTTTTGATTTATGCAACATTATGTGCCGATGTCACAATGACAATCACAAAAAGCACTCACTGTGATGGAACTGCCATCCTTCTGAGATCCTGACAATAGTAGCATAAGGCGACGTAAGGTTCTCAAGTTGATAATATCTTCTTCGGTCATTGAAGAGGAAGAAGAGGGAGCAGCAAAAAATATGCTTGTTGGTGCCAAGGAATTTAAAGAATCAAGTGTTGCTAGTCCAAGAGCATCCAGGCCCTGCATGCATTTGACATTTTCAAAACACTGTGTGACACCTCAAAGCCAACTACAAGTCTAAAACCAATCGACCGAAGTATGTGTGAATTGGCCATCTTTTATGCTAAAGAGTGCTTCAATCCATTGAAGGGATTAGAAAAAAAACAGAATGAAATGATAAACTCGGCAACTGAGCTGATAATATTTCGATCATATTAACCTTTTTAACTCAAGGGAAACATAAATAAAACATAAGAGCCGACTAAATTCACATTGAGTCCCAGATGCAGAATGTGTGTTTACTGAGTTTTGACAATTGCAAACCACTGCAAACTACTAATCATTTCCATTAAGTGTTTGTAAAATAACGCTTATTGGGCACCAACAACACTAGCATAGTGCTTTTTATTTATGACTTTTGAGGTCCATTGCCCTTAAATCAATTGAATAGGCTCAGCTCTGTGACAGTTATTATTCTTTATTTATGACCCTAAATCATTCTTAAAGTCAATCACGTAAAAAGCAGGGAACTTATTTTATGAAATTTTTAAAAACATGAGAAGCTTTTGACAAGGTCTTTTGAACTTTGAAAATGAATCTAACCTCCTGAAATTCAGAATTTATAGACATTTTTTTTTAAAAGGATTTTATGTCATTTGAAAGATTTTTCATAGTTTCCCAAGTGCCAAACTTGTCACGTTTGAGAGTTTTGTGGAGCTTCAATCCAATATATTCAGCTAGAAGGAACTGCCAAAAGCAAGCCGAAGTTACCAGCATCAAGCTAGTAGCATCATTAGCTAGACCTTTTTTGGCAGCAGAACTTTCTTTCAGATAGCCGATAATCGTTTTTCCATCAAAATTATGCTTTTGCCTCCAATAGTTCATTCGTTGACTTGAGTAGTTGGTAGCTAAACCTGGATTGTTAGTTACTAGTATATTCAAATTTTTGGTGGTTCAGTGGCCATCTTGCAGCCCACCAAACACTAGGACATATCAATAAGGTCTTAAACTAGGTTTTAGAGGGCTAGAGTACTATTTATAGAGATTGAGAGAGAGAGAGGGGGGGGGGGGGGGGGGGGGGGTTTGTAGATGGGTGGGCGACCCAGAGTGCCCAGGAATTCTAGTTCGCCCAAGCTGACTGTCTTTGGGGCGGGTCTCAGTTCTTGGGTCTAGGCTCTAGGTCCTAGTGTTTGGTGGGCTCGACTCAGCTAGAAGGGATCCGACTAGTATAGAAACAAACAGTATAAGACTTACCTTTGCAACTTCTTGAAGAAGAATTTCCCTCACAAAAGCACCCTGTTAACATTTAAGATTGAATATTAAAAGAATTCACTCCTTTAAATGATTGAGGGAATAAATTGAGTCAAAACAAAAACCACGTAAGGTTAATAGAAAAAAAGAACCTTCTCAGTTAAGGTGAAGGAAAGCATTTCCTTGATAGCAACTTTGGAATCAATGTCTTCACTTTGTCTTTTGATCAAGGCCCTTTCTGTGCGGGCACGCAAGGACTGCCACAAAATTAGTGGTGTTAGGAATATAGATTATTTCATGAAGCTGAAATGTCAGGATCCATAAAAACATCGTTTGATTTTTATTTCACATCACACAACACTTAAGTTTATACAACAGCAAAGAGGTGATTGACAGTTAAACCAAGAAAGGTCCAGTTAGACTGAAATTTTAACATTCAACCTTGATTCCGCCAAGATTAATCTCTGTCCAGAATAAACATAATAGATTGTTTTTTTAAAGAAAAAATTTTGCATGTGGGCAGCAGGGCTAGTTAGATTGGGTGGGGGCCTATAGATGATCATCACCCAATGCTGGCCAAGGTGCATAGTTGGTTACTTCCAAGTTCCAAACAAGATTAAGATTCCTTGCCACAGTACAATCCTGATAGTCAGGCCAAGCCCTGGCCAGTATCAGGTCTAGTAATTGCTAGCAAAAAAGAAAAGAAGGTAACATAGGAATGCATCAGTTATTATCATTATTTGACAAGAAAAGCAAAAGAAATTTTATTAGATCAAAGCATGGTGATAGTCAGTTAAGTGCACACTAATCTTATTGAAAAGTACTAGGAGGCATCCTTATAGAAGACGAGAAGCCCTTGCCAATAAGCATCCAAAAAAATATCTAGCATCTTTCTGATGGAACACGTCAGTTACTCACAGGATGTATCAGCGTATAATATTATTGAATCTTATATACAAAGAGAGATAGAAACAAAGTTACCATTAAAAAACAAAGATAAAATCATATTAAACAGACAGAAACAAGAGGTTAAAGAGAAAAATACTAAACTCACCTCTGAAAGTAAAGATTCCAGACGATCAATTCTGAAAACTCCTTTCTGAAAAGGAAGTGGGAATTTTGAGATGCCTTAGCATAGAAACATAATAACACTTTCATTATATCTGACAATGTAGAAAAGTTATGTAAATTTACCTCATAAAGAAGAGCTTGTAATGAAGACTTCAGCTTAGGTGAGCTATCAGTTAGTACTTTTCTAGCTACCCATGGGTATGTACTACTCAAAACTTTGTAATTTGGGTCAAAACCGATAGCAATGCCTTCCAAGACTGCAAGACTAAGATCCAACAAAAGAAGTGTATTAGGCAGGCAATATTGGCGTTTCTACATATGAGGAATAAACTCAAAACTCAGAACAATAAACAACTCTAATCAAATGGTAGAGAATTCCAGAATACAGTAGTATGACTACCTGCGGATGACAAGAGAAAAATATGAAGGAATTTGAAATTTGAACTTGTACCTGCAAACAAAAAACATTATATCAATACCTCATTTGGAAAACATTTGTTTAATTAGTTGCTAATAAGAGTTTCAACCCTTCATCCACATAATTTCAGACAACTATGTGAATTTTGTACAGCACTCATTCAATCGGGTAAAAACGAGTGAAAGCATACAACGTATCCAAGCATTTTGAAACAAATTATTCTAGACAGGCAACAACTATAATATGGTTGCAAAACAATACTGTAGGGAAATGCAGCCTTTCTCAACTAAATGCAAAGATTAAATCAGGTGACATCAGATAGCTAAAAAGGTCCGTGCAAAAATTTAAGCAGTTCTCAGGACGTTACAGAATTGACAAGAGATCAAACCCTCAAAGTATAAGATCTTCCCCAATACTTCAGATAATAGACACACAATTTAGAACCATAGAATGAAATGAAGAGTAAACTTTTTTGAAAACATCAAGAATAGTAGCAATAAGGAGTTTGATATTCAATATTGAGTATATGACGAGTATTTATTGAACCCATTAATATAAAGATAGTAGCACTGAGATTGCAACTAATAAGGAAAATAAAGAAAATAATAACACTCAAATTAGAAAATAAGGGGAAGTATGACTTCAATTTGAAATGGAACTCAAAACAGAATATTGAGTATATTACATGTCCATGGAGTGGATGCAGCACACTGATGCTGCGAGATTATGATTATGTCAAGTGAGCCTACTGTTTACTCAAGGGAACATGACTTGGTCCTTTTGACAGTCCTTGAACACTGCCAGCCATGTTCATTTTTACCAGAGGCATATTGCTCCATTCAATGCCCCAACAAAAAATTAAATGGAGCTCAATATTAATATGCTCAAGGCAGAATAGTGGCCACGGTATAACCAGCAGCCAGTGACTTCAAATGCAGAAAGATTCTCAACAATAAAACTTTATCTTTCCACTGAATGGGCCACAAAATGACATGTCGATGAACACTCTACATATATTTATCTCCAAGGTTAGAACAGCTTAACGTTATTGTGCATTTTATTGCTCATAATTTTCAGTAAATGAGATAAAGTTTATTGTAAAACATAAAGCACATTCAGTATAAGTTCTCGAATCTACCTGAAATAAGGCATTGACAAAGAATTTTGAAATCATGAATGAAAATAGAAGCCTTTTGAGGCAAAATTCAGTCATCGTAAATGCGATGTAGACAAGGTAAAATCACCATAAACAAGTTTAATGAGTAGTAATTGAAGTCCATCCTTAATGTTGCAGACAAATTATGCATTCCAAAAACCGATATGTGGAACACATGTTACCCTCGTCCAATGATAAAGCTCTTAGATGTGTACAACTCTGATGATGTGCAGTTTTTCTTTTCTTCTTTTTAGTCTCATGGATAAAAATTTTATTTAGAATTTCACAAATAACTGCATCCAAACCTTTTTTTCACCAACTTGATGTTTTACTCCACAATTTTATCCTATGCTACAACATAGGGTAGAGACTCTAAACGCCAAACAAGTATTCTCTTGGTATCATGGCATGTTATACACCAAAAGTACATATATTATCAATACAAAAGTTGAAACAAGAATACTTTACATGGTGGTTCCCAAGTTTCCCAAGAGGTCTCCAAAACTTATATTGCGAACTCCTTTTTCAACAGCATCTCGGAAGACACCTATACATAAGTAGATGATATGTAAAACACTTAACATGCACAAAATGCAAAGTTCAATACATTCCATTCTAACCAATGGGAAGTTAGAATAACAGCCTCATTCATGAAAAAAGAGAAAACCTGTTAAAGCTTCTGTAACTGCCTCCTTGTCTGCAGTTGGGGGAAGAAACCTGTAGAGAATAAAATAATTCAGGTTAAAGACATCAATTACAATGATTTCTTCAACAATTTGGTTGTATCAGTATCAAGACGAGCTCATTATAATTAATTCCATTACTCATAAATATGTAAGTTACTTCTGTTCTATTATAGGGATTAAGTTAGCTTTATCGAGGGGATTACTTTACTTGGTGCAAGAGTAAATGTAGGAAGTTTGTCTCATAGTTAATCAAGACATGCATAAATATGTATGGGATATGTGAAAATATTTAGAAATAATATAAAATTGAGAAAAGATGAATAGAGATACTAGAACCAGAATGGACATAATATATTATAGGGCTGCATTGTTAACCATTAAATTCCGAAACAATAAGGAGATACAACCCCCATTTATACTAGGACATAACTTCTAGAATTAAGCCACCAATCACTCCTTGATTACAAAATATCCTAATAGCTATATGAGTCTACGATAACAATATTACAAAATCATGAAATTTATGGTACAATAACTTGTGTAATTTTGTGGAATTTCATTTGCAAATTCCACCGAAATTTGTAGAATTTGAAATAGTCAACAGCAATTCTTAGAATTCAACTCCATACTTTTTTTTTTTCCTTCAAAAGGAAAAAAAAATTCCACACTTTTTTGAGCTTCTAAACATGAAAATTAAGATTTGTAAATCAATTTCACAAAATTTAGTGGAATCATTTGTTCTAAAGGGGGCATTGGTACAAAAAATCTTATATAATTAATAAAATCAAACAAGGAACTTTTTATTTTTTCTAGAATCCCTATTGATCTTTGTGAAAATATTTAGAACTAATATAAAATTAAGAAAAGATGACTAGAGAGAGTAGAACTAGAATAAAGATAATATATTATCAGACTACATTGCGGACCATTAGATCCATAACAACATGGAGATTCATCCTCTTTTTATACTAGGTATGAGTTAATTAACTCCTAAAATTAAACCCCAATCATTCCTTAAGTACAAAATATCCTAATCAACCATATATGTCAACAAGAAATACTAAATTATGACATTTAATAAAGAAAATCTCATCAATTCCAACAATATTATTCTAAATTTTGAATTTTCTAATGATTTAATTGTCTACTTTCGACTCTGAAGCCAGTAATCTCTACAAACATAAAAAGCCTACTGAACCATCTTGTTTCTTGGTTTTGTACTTGTAAAGGGAAGAGAAATTATTTGACTCTCGCTTTGGGAGAATTCAACCTTCAGCATTTAGAACTGAAATGATAAACATACCCAAGAGTGACGAAGTCCTTAGACAGTGCATCAAAATCACGATTTACAAGATGGAGACAAGCTTCAACAAATCCATCACGGAATTCTTGTTTAAATTCACCCATCATTCCAAAATCTGGCAGTGCAACGAATTAAAGTTAATTCCGCATGGCACGTTCATTTCATTATAGTACGATATTTCACATATGCAGAATTACTGAATTAATGATTCAGGCAAAAGTACATGGATATAGAATAACACCAATAAAGCAAATTCAAATTTGTGATTTTTTTTCCCTCTCTCAGTGTGCTTCAGCTTCCATTCTAAATGCAAACATTAACTGAAGTTTCTAAAATGAATCACAAAATTAAAAGATTACCAAAATTTCATGTTTTTCTATTCATCAATTCTTACCACAGGGTTAAATATCTGCTTGATATATACAAAATATCAGGCCTTTCACCACATTATATCAGATAGAAACGCAATATGGTAAAGCTGCACCCTGTATAAGGTTATTCCAAACTTTACATATCATTAACCTATAAAGGAAATTCAATCAAACATGCTTTTGCATGTCAAGAAGACGAAGTCGAACTTCCACACAAGCAACAAAATAGGCTTAGTTCAGGGAGCATCAACAGCAACAAAGAATGAACAATCAGGCTCAGACTCCATCAGCAAAATGTTTTGAGACCTAGAGTTGGATAGCACACCATGCCAGAATTGATAACCATCCAAAGATGAGATCACGAGAAAATTTAAATGCAATAAAACAATTGATGAGCAAAGGTCATGCTAAGTTTATAGGGGCAAGTACCTAAATAAGCTAGTTTCCCTTCATTTGTACGGAAAAGGTTTCCAGGGTGTGGATCAGCATGATAGAATCCATATTCCAGAAGTTGGTTAAATGAGCAGTAAACTCCTACCTAGTCAGCTCCCGAAAAGAGTGATCGAAATTTAGCAACAAAGCCAATGCCAAAACAATAAGAGTTACTTCTATTAATTATCAACAATAACAGAAAAGAACTTAATTTTAATGAAAGTAAAAATACCTCAATCAAGTAAAGATCCTTCGCTTCAGACAACTTTTCTCCCTGCAAACATCTCAGATAATAACTAAATAAATAAGCTTAAGAGGTACAAGTATGCATTGACTTGGATATTTGGAGGTAAAAACATTCATTTGTAATTTGGATCTTTCAGAAAACCAAATACTGTCTGCAATTTTAATGTGCTACTATTGGATCCATATATTCAAATATATCAGTCATCAAATTCTGAAGGAAAAGGGACAAGAACGTAAAAATTGGATGTTTGCTTCAGAAAATTAAATAAAGAGTATTTCAGTAACACTAATCATTATGTTGAGCTTAGCTTAGTTAGCAGTCTAGCGCACAAGGATGCTGCGGATTCAATAACAGGAGAGACCGAGTCAGGCCTGGAGGGGATACATATTCTTTTGAGTTAACATTGGTTCTTGTATTTTCACCTCTATCTCTACTCTTAGTAGGTAAGGATGGACAACAAGAGAATTTTAATACATAAAAACTAAACTGTGATTGTAGACCTAGAACCATCAGAATTCAGATGTTTGTACAGTGGACAGCATTCTGTGGATTTTGACATTGTTTTCACTTTTATTTATTGTCTCCCCTGGTAGTGACTCCATTGTCTTTGAAGTTGCGTTACACTTATACTCTTGGTTCTCAGCAACAACATTTTACTTGTTAAAACAAGCACATGGACATACAAAACAAGTAAAAAGTAGGGACAAGTACCTCAACCCATTCCATTACAAGGACCTTACGAGATGTAAGCCCCTTGTGCATTTCTGGAACCTTGACATCTTTTATATCCCCATAGAGCTCCCTGTTTAAGAATTCAGCATAATGTCAACTTATGTATGAAAAAATGAAGCATAGTGGGATATACATTCATGCAAGAGTTTTCATCTGTAAAACATAGGAGCAGAACAAAATCAGAATGCCCCAAGACCTTGCCATTATTCCAGAAAGCTTTACAGCTTAAGGGAACTTCATTTTAAAACATTATTAAGCATCATCAATCAATTGTCATTGTGAAACTCAAAAATTAAATACAATATAAAAAAAAAGCAAGCATAAAAAATTTGTGCTGTTGTAAAGTTAAATCTCCAAATTAAACAAAGGACATGTAAAATAGCTGGGCAATTCAAGGTGAAATTAATCTAGGTTGATTTATAAACAATAATTGAATCTATATATGTAATCTAAGAACGATTACCATTGAAACCTTGCTTCAATCAAATACTCCAGTTTGATACATAAATAATTGCACCTATATATGTCATTAAGAACAATTAATCTTGAAACTTTCTTTCAATATGTTATTACAACAGAAAGAACTGCTAGAAAATAGAAGTCCATTGCCAATTTATCGAGATCACTTAAGCACAACCCTTTTTCCCATTTGGGAGTATTTCATTCATTTTTTATTCCCCTCACAGATCCATCCTAATTAGAGAGAACCAAATACCATATCCTCTGCTAAAATTAAAGTATGAAGGCAAGTTACTCCCCATTAGTTTTCATAAACAGTTGTCTCATCAAGCTTCCCTCCAGATATTAGATGGAATTATTTACTACTAAAAATAAAAAAAGGCTCATAGATGAAATGCTTTAGAAGGTGTTTCTGTGCTTCAGATAAAAAAAAAATTCCAAATAAAAATTGAGTTTCACCTTAATACTCGTTAGCTAAGAAATATTGACAATTTTAAGCAGCTTGATTCATCATTCTGTGAATCCCAATTTCCAATCCTGACCAATGATTGGGCACCTCAATAAAGGGAAAAAAGTCTTTCTTACAGTTATACAATACATAAGAACAACCTCCTCGATCCACCAAATTCCAAAAATACATAACTAGGTGGCAGAAAAATCAACAATAATGATGACAGAAAAATTCAGATGCAGAAATTAGAAGTGAGTTATAAGAAATCATGAAGCTACCTAAACTTGACTCCATTATTTGCTTCTTTTGTATAGTCCATCTCCTGCATTCAATGTTATTTACCTGTATTCAATATGAAGCTCTAAGAATATACCTCAAATTAGGTAAAAGAAACATATAGTGATACAGATAATGGGAATTCATCTAAAAGCAATAGACTATTGTGTACAATACTCAGTAAAACTTCAAGACCCAGGAGAGTGTAATCTGCAGAAGACAATCGAATGCTTGTTTCTAGCATTTGTATTCAATTATTTGGCAGAGAGAAAGATAACCACTTTGAGAATTTATCATCAACCTTTTGGAGTCAAATATCATGCCATCCACTTCCATAGTATCACAGCAATGTTGAGCTTCTTCATAAGGCACTTACAAATGCAAGATCACATGCAAAAAAGAGATACACTCTGCAACTTTCTTATGCAAAATATTTGAAGACAATAGACATATGCACATACAAAACTCATCTACTCTGATAATAGAAAACAATACAGCTAACATGATTGTGATGCATCATTATATACTCATGTGTTTTTCCTTGTACATGAGCTTATACATTCATAACCATCTTACAAGAACATGCATCTAGAGATAGTTTTCATCTTGCCAAAAGCATAATGACTTTAACAATACAATATGGTTCACAGCTACAACCATATCAAAAACTAAATTTCAAAATTTGTGTTGGTGCAACCATTGACCTGTCATCTGGAATATAAAAATTAATTTAGTTGTACGACAACAGTAAATGACCCATCACTTCAAAGTAGAAGGAAAGGATTAATATTCATTATAATCATCATGGGAAAAGGATCAATTAGTCCATTAGCAGTAATAATAATATGTGTAAGTTTAAACAATGGCCATATCTTTCCTTCATGGGAATATGAATATTAAAAATTCCATAGTATGCGCTACCAAAAGAAAGAGCATCATTTTTTGCAATATAAAGGAAATTGGAGTGAAAACTGCCACAGTATAAAATATACCTGAAATAGACTAGATGCCCATTCATCAATGACCGCCTGCAAATTGAAACCATGTTTTCAGTTAATATCAGTGAAATTTATAGAACAAAGACCCTATTTCACATTCTTTTTAAAGTGCAATTACCTCGAGATCAGTGTTAAGTTTTCCAACTCTCTGTACCACTCCGGCAACAGAACGCAGGATAAGTATGTCTAGGGCAATAGCAGCCTGAACTCCAGGCCTCTGGACTTTAACAGCAACAACTTGCCCACTACTCTGCAACCTTGCTTTATAGACCTATATGTGAGCATATTTGTGAGCATGTGCATGACCATACATATGAAGCATATGAAGCAGAAAGAGAAGCAATTATTTTGATACCCTGGGATGACATTATACATATAAAAGAAAAAGGAGGAGGGGGTGGTTGCTGTGGAGAACTCAATAATTTCCACAAAAGCAAGCAAAAAAACCTGTCCAAGCGATGCAGCAGCAATAGGCTCTGGTGTAATCTCAGAGAAAAGCTGGTCAACTGGAAATCCAAGCTCCTGTTGTATTGTATTTAATGCAGTTTTTGAGGAGAATGGAGCAATGCGATCTTGCAATAATGAAAGTTCATCAACATATGATGGTGGTATCAAATCCTGCGAAAAAAGTACAACTGCATAAGCCTACTGACATCATATGCTCATTTTACCGAGTGCAAACATTTTTCTTGAAAAATTTATGATTTATAAATAAATATCATAAATAAGGTTAAATGATGGAATAGGTCTGGAAATAAGCATGGAGCTTTACTGTTTTTATTATGTTACCAATGATTATAGACAGAATCAAGAGAGCTCAAACAAAAAGATGAAAATTTATCCATAAATACAGCTATTAGAAGGGTGATCTCAGTTCAAACACAAGCTTAAGCAGTATATTGACTAACGTCATTAGCAGTCAATAATATAATAAGACAGTAGTCGCCACTAGTAATCAAGCTCTACTATCAACCCAGCAACCAACTTCCTTTAGACTAGCAGCATTTATTCACCAGCAATGGTCCTTCAATATAATGTGCAAAAGTAAATCATAATTAACACTTGGTAAACACTGACGAACACCAATAACAAAGTCCTTCACCATTTATGAATAACTTCATGTTAAAAAAAAAAAAAAGATCCAAAACGACCACAACAAGATAAGGCTTCCAAAGTATTAATCTTACTAAAGAATCAATATAGTGCAGAATTATGTTATTATAAAAAAAAAACATGTTTCATCAAAAGGATGCTTTATACACAGAATAAGTTCGAGATATAACAACTTACGGCTCGAGATGAAATAGCCTGAGCAATTTTGATATAGGCCTGAAAAAAGAAATAATAGGCATAGATTAAAAAACATACTAATCAACATTCTATCTTACTTCCTTAGTTCCTTTTCTTGAAAAATGTTGAGAATAAAACAAAAGGCCAAGCTAAAAAACTTGAACAAAATAAAATCCATGAACATTGATAATCAAAACATACAGGACCAAGTTCCTGCAATATTTTTCGAAGCTCTTCAGCTCTAATCTGCAATCATCCAAAACAAAAACATTAATTCTTCACAAACAGAAAAAAATATATAACAACAATAACATACAGAAATAATCATATACTAATTCTCTCGCAACAAAACCTTGAACATTTGATCAGATTTCTCCGCAAGGCTATCAATGTAACGAACTCCAAACCATCGGCCGAAAGTTGTACAAATCTGAAAAAATCTGCGAAACACAACCAACGGCTTCCTCTTAAAAACCGCAGCAATTCTCTTAACATCATAATCCATTAAGGAGTTCGTTTCTCTGTCACTAAGATCGAATATGTAACCAGAATTTTTAGTAAACGCATCGACATCTTTCCGGCTGCGGTTTAGAACTCGCAGTGGTCTAGGAAACGACCTGCAAGGTTTTCGTTTGGGGTTTGTGGTTGAGAAGTTGGAGTTAGGATTGGCGGGAATGTGGTGTATCGGTGGTGGAGAGAGGAGTAACATTTTTCGTGTGAGGGTTGGGTGAGCGGGTAAGTTAGCTCTGTTCTGGTTTTAAAGATGGAGAGTTTTGTAAATTTAAACTACTATTTTTTTTTTTGACAATTATAAACTACTACTATATTATTGTGATGCTCGTGGAAAGTGAGGATTGCGTGATGTCCCAAGCCCAACGTCTCTTTTGTGTGATCCATAATTATTATCCTAACGTTCTAAAATTTATTTATTTTTTCTGAGGAATGATTAACACCCAATTGCCAGAATATTTTACTAGAAATTAAAAATTAAAATAAATTTAACTACATAATTTTGTACTAAAATAATTAGTGGTTTTAAAAATAAATTATTTAAATTTTCTAGACAATTTAAATAACATTCTAAAGTTAAAACAAAATAAGATTGACAATTTTAAGCTAATAGTCTCCTTTCTTTTGATTTGGAAAAAAATCACAAATATCGATTATTGAATATGTATGGACTATACAACAACGATATCTTTTTCTGAATACTAAATGGGTACAAACAGTATAATTGATATAAATCAAATTTAAGAATTTCACATCTTACTATCTCCATAAAATATAGAATGATCGACTAAGCCACATCCTAGTGCCTCATCTATATCTATATTATTGCTTATCAGAATAACAGCTTTGAACAAACAGTCTCTTTCCTTTATTGCTTAAATATATTGTTACAAGATCCTCAACCCGCCGAAAGCTAAAGAAAAGCACATAGACACACCACGAGGAACAAACTGTACTCTTAGGCCATTATTAAACAGATATACAAAAGTATGTAACTACTAATACAACCAAACGTACAATTCTACACTTGGGATGGTATCTATTTGCAACATGCTGTCTGCTTTCTTGAGCTCTGCAGTCTGCACCCATGAAAAAATCCTTGTAGCTTTGATAGCTAGTTCGCATCCGGGTGAGAATAGCGCACAAACCCCTATTGCACACCCTATCATTCTTGTTTCTTTCCCTTTCATATTTACCAAATTTCCTGTTTAAAACTTCTACTTGCATTCTTGATTCTTCTCTTTATGTTATTTAGAAACCCCCATCCCAAAATCTTTTAATCTCAATTTGCTGTTAGGTTCGGAAGTTTTATATTGAGAATTAGTGAAATTCTTTAAAAAATTATAACAAAATGTTATTTGACTTTTTAAAAGATTAAACCAGATTGTTGTATAATTTACATTACAACTATAGATTTTAAATTTAATAAGTTAATTTTAAATATTAAATTAAAAATAATAAATAAAAAACATGAGTGAAAATAACAATATTCATGTTATCCTTAATTCATACAGCCAAGCTAATCAAGAAGATCAGCACAGAACGTCAGCAATTAAAGCAAAATTGAGCCAACGCACTATTCTCATCGCCGCCGCCACTAGTAAACGGCGCATGCGCGGTTTCAAAACTAAAGTTATGCTAAAAGGGGGAATTGGAAAACGACACTTTTGCTTTGCATTTCTTTCTTTTATACTAAGCCAAAAGAGGCATTGGGAGAGTTTGTTGCGGATGTAAGAGTCAGTGGTGATTTGAGTGAGATTGGTGACAAGTGCTCACTGTATTTGCCACGTAGTCATTACAATTGGATGGAATTGAGGAGAGGAAAGAGTAGCCTTGTGTGCCAACAAGTTGAGTGACGGACCATGAACTCATTGTTGGAGGCCTAAATCATGGCTACGTCACTATTTTTGCTAATTCAATTAAAAATAAAAATAAATAAAAAATATGACATAAAAATGTAAAATTAATTAATAATATTAAAAATTATAATTAAATTATAATAATTTCCGCCTACTTTTCATTGACTGAAATCTATGTATAATATCTAAATCGCTAACATTTTCAAAGACATCTCTTTAAATAAAGCATTCAATAATTCATATTTCATTTTATTGCGGAGAAGGCTTTTAACGATTTTCATTACAGAAAATACTTTCTCCATAGTAGCAGTAGTAGTTGGCAAAAGCAATGACAATTTGATTAAGTTAAATACCAAAGGAAAAACATCATGTTTTCTTGAAAAAACCATTGGCAATGTCTCCAATTCCATTCAATTCATTGAAATCCTCATCCATGTGCATTTCAACAATAAAATTTTCAAGTTGAGATTTAAGTATAATCAAATCAACATGAGAAAAATCAGAAGGATAACACCTTATAAGTGTAATCAATTTGTTCGTATCAAAGGCAAAAAATGAATCTCTAGGATGAAGACATGTCATACATATAAGCAACAATTGCCATACATATTACATTAGATATTGAGATGAAGTTATAAACTGACAACTGTTATTGAAATTAAGGTTGAAATGTACAATTTTAAATTGCTAACAGTTATGTGAGATTAAGGTTGAAATCTATAGTTTTAAATTGCTAACTATTATGAAGTGTTTGTGATTAAACTATGTAAATTCAAGCCCAAAAATGAATACAAATTGTCTATGATTAATATTTTCAACACACTGCATATTTCTATACAACAACGAAGCTTACTCTTATCTCATCAAACAGTGAACAAATCACAAAATCATTTAAAAGACGACAACTTGTAATTAGAAAGTGCTAAACTCACAAACAAGGTAATCCAATTTCCAATTCAAACATAGACCTTATGAAACAACTCAATTAATTAATTAATCAAACCAAACTACATTCAGCTCAATTCAAAATCTAATATAAAACCCTAAAATAAATTAAGTCAAATTAACTATAACAAAAGATTTAACCAAACTTACCTCTAATTCTGGCAGAGCAGCGATGGTAGCAGAGACCCCGCGGCGGTGTTTTTCTTTCTCCCTTTCCTATTTTCACCCAAAACAGCAGAGAAGACAAGTTGCTGCTGTTTCTGCATTTATGTTGAATTCTTTTTTTTTTTTCCTGTTCAGATCAAAGCGACGTCGTTTTGATTGGTTTTAAAAAAATAAATTAAATGAAACGAATCATTTTGATTCGTTCTTTCCTTCCTTCTTTCTCTCTTTCTTTCCTCCTCCTTCTTCATTCTTTTCAAACTTGTATGTATCTCCGCCGACCTTATGTGTTTTTTGGCAAGGCATATCTCTTCAATGAAAATCTTTTTCCCAAAAAACCACGGGTCCAACGCCCCCCATGGCCCCAACATAGCTCCGTCTCTCAACAAGGTGATTACTCTTTTTTAAAATTAAAAAAAAACAAAAAGGTGATCTACTCTTGAATTGGAAATGGAGTGTATAACATTGGAAGATAGTCGGGGATTAACACTCGTCACCTCCCATTGAGACAAACCCACCTTTCTACCCTCAATTTTGCGCCATTAACCATAAATAGCCTAAATCTAACTTCATATCAAAAACACCCTCAACTTATAAAATGATAATCAATTAGACCCAATTTTTTGAAATAAGAGAATAATTGAAAAATAAAATTTTGGTAACAGATGCATGGAAGATTGATGTTGTTGAAATCACTAGCGATTGTGCTATAGAACGGTGGATGATTTTAGTGCTTCAATCAGTAGCGGGTGGTGGTGGTGGTCGTCATCATCAGCCCAAGCTACTCCACCGATAAGTATGAACATTTTCATGTTTTGGACATTCTTTATGAGATGTGAAATGAAAATATGGTCAATACGATTTTTTTTTTATAAATATAAAATGCTTTTGGCCACTTTAAAAAAAATATAAACCTTTTCTAATTTTGTAAATTAAAAATAAAATAAAACTATTTTTCTATAGAGTAATATTAACGAATGTTACTTTTTTAAAACTTCAGTATAAGTAAATGTAAATAATTTTTATAGATTAGCTAAAGATCAAATTTCCATTATGATATAATACATTTTTTTATTTTCACGTCTTAATAGACATGTATCTTAACTAATAAATCAAAAAAAATACGTGTATTTATCAAAAACTAAAAACTAAAAAATGATATTTATTTAATATTTAAAAAATTATGATATTTACTAAATATAAAATTTCAAAGATTGAGATTCACTTAATATTTTAAAATATATATCATTTACTAAAATTAAAAATAAGTTTAAAAAATGAAATTACTATAATTCCCCTTCTCTATATTCATGATGCCTAGTATTCTATACTAGTTCATTCAAAGAAAAAAATATCTCTCTCTCATCCTTCTAAAAAATCCTTCTTTACATATCTTCACCTCCCCTAACTTTCATGGTTGCCGCGGTCAACCAGGACATCTTTTGACTAGCAGTAGTTTATTTCTCTTACTTAAAATTACCTTTTACTAAAATTTAGGTTTTAGAATTTTTGGTGGTGTTAGCTGTTTGTTCAAAAAAGTGGAGGAGAAAAATCCCAGATCTAAAAGATTTTAGTCCGATCTACTTGGATGCCAAACGATTTTTCAAATTTTTGACCATATTTCATCATCAACATGTGCCTGTGGCCACTAAGAAGCAGATATTGAAGGGACTTAGAGCTTGCTTACCTAGTTGGCAAACCTACTCTTTTTTATTCGACGGTCTCCTTGTTGAGCAAGAGATCGATTATTTCTATTCTTGTTTCTCCTTGAGAAGGCTTTTCTTCTTGGCCAGTTCTGGATTCTTCTTCTTCTCTTGTATTTGCTGCAGCTTATTGTTTTTTATATGTTGTTAGTACGTTTATGCTAGGAGTTGCATGTGTTTATATTGTAGTTGTATTTAATGTAATTGTTTGGGTTTATGGTATAGTTGTTCGTATCTTTACTAATTAGAAGCTGTTTATGAGCTTTATGCTCCATTAATGAAAATATGCCTTCGGTGAAAAAAAATAAAATAAATTCATGAAGCCTAATAATTATAAGCCTATTACCTTATCCAGCCTATGGACATGACGCAAAAAGCAACCAGACGCTATCTTCAAATGTAAAGTTCCTTCGATCAAGGGTTGAGCACGAGGTACATTTCTTAAAATTTGTCTGCTCCCCCCTCCCCCCCTACAGGTCGGGTTTTTCAGATCAAGGGCGAGGTAGGTTATCCGTGAGTTTTTTTATTTTTTTTTCAAATTTTTTATTTTGAATATACTTGTAAAAGCAAAAATAGTCCCAAACTTAAAATTTTTTTTTATGCATTGAAATTATCTCTAAAAATAAACAAATTAAAAAACATAAACAAATTGCAATCAAATTAAAAAAGAGTATTTTTAGGCAATTTATTCAATATGTTGATCATCATCAACATCAATATTGTCAAGAATTGTCTCAAATGTTGAACCTTACGGGGGATTTGAAGAACTTAAAATAAAATGTACTTGAAATATTTATTTAGTAACATGTGCATATGTTCATTTAGTGCATATTAAACAAAATCCTCACAATAAAAATCCAAATCAAAGTTCATAAAATAAAAGAAGATAACTAGAACAGTAAAGTGAAAATGAAAATTCTGGTTATTGACACATGAAACACAAGGTGAAAAGATGGTACAAACTTCGCCCATTGAAGCATGAAAGCAAAAGGAAACATAAACAAAGAACTTAGTAACAAATACCCCACCTAAAAGACCATGTAAGATCAAGACCCCAATTAAATGACTTAAAGAAATAAAACTAGGCAAAATACCCACATTGGTAAGCTTGCTATAATTCATAGTTCAAACTGATGAACAATAAGTAAAATACATAAATCAAACAACCAGAACACCATATTTACAACAATGAAGAAGCAGAAAATGTAGCAGCAAAGTTGATGCAAAGAAGTTACAGCAGTAATTCTTTTGAAGGAAAACCAGATTTTCTATTTCAACATCGGTTTGATACTCTTTTAGAATCCCCAAATTGTCAAAATTCACATGAAAATTCCTTTCTTGCTGGTCAATTAAGAAGGGGTTTTTTTTTTAAAAAAAAAAATGATTTATAGATGATAAAATCTAATTATTTTATAATTAAAATAGAATATTAGATCATCATCATCAAATAGCAATCAAAGGTCATTTTCAAGTCCTTTTGGGAATTAAATTCTGGAAGAAGGAAATTTCAAAGTCGGTCATTACAGTGCAGAAGAAAGAAAAGATAGGATTTCTAAATACATAGCTAAACGTAACCAGAGCAAATGATTCTGAATCATCCTATTTGCATCAAGAAAGAGCAAATTATAAACAATGGCTTCACAAGGATTACTGATTAAGACTTGAATTTAGAGTTAATTGATAAGTAGATCCATAGATGACTAAATCTTAACGATCATCAAATAATATCGATCACAAAACAAATGATAAAGCGATGGAAGCAGAGATCTACTAGTAACAATCAAAACACTTGGCTATTGTGAAGATCAAGCAATTATGCTATGCAATCACTCCAGAAATATCAAATCTTGAAGTAAGACGAAATTAACAGGCCAATCAACTAAAATTGACTCTATGCATGGAACTATGAGCTCCAGCTGAAAGAAAAATAAAGAATCAGACGAATTTCCCAGTAAGACTCTTTCATAAGTTCTTAAATGTTAGTCATATGAAAGCATACCATTGGTAACAAACAATATAGCTGAAAGCTCAAGAAGCTATTTTACATTAAATAACTTCATACTTGCAAATAAGAAAGGTTAGACCCAAATATCATTACCTTCTTATGAGTTTGAAACCCTTAAACTGAAAGTGAGAGTTTAAGGAAGCAAATCATAAAAACAGAGCAAATACAAACTGAAATTGCAAAAAACAAAAGTGAAAAAAGGCACCATTTTTTGCAACTTGTTGCTCCTAGCGCTACCATGTATATATTTTGTTTGTGATGATGCCAAAAAAGTAAGTTAGGTTTTTGTGATTGATGTTTCCGGGTCCGATGAGGGAAACTATATGAGCCGTGGTTCACCTTGAAGAAACCAATGGTTAGGTCTAACTGGTTTGGACCTGAAAACAAAGAAAAGAGCAAGGGTCTTGCCTTAGTAGACACTCCGATGCTTAAGTTAGACCTAGGATCAGTCCGTATAAGAGGGAAAATGGAAAAGAGTAGAAATAATAAGAGAGAGATTATCCGTGAATAGTAGGTTTTTGGGGTATTTATAGTATGAGATCCTTCAGAGTGTTTTCCACATTAAACCTCTGTAACATGAACAGAAAATGTCCCCCCTCTGTAATGATGTCTGTAATATATATATTTAGAGACCCATGCTTGTCAGGGTATGGGTTGCCAACTCTCTGCAATGATGCTTGTAACATATATTTAGAAGCCCATGCTTGTCAGAGTATAGGTGTATGTCTGTCTGTCTGAGCCCTAGGTACCGACCTAAATGTCTGGGAGGTCAGTCCTTAAGTGCTGACCTCCGAATTTTGACTATTGGACTGGCTTTTATATCGGTTCTCGGCCTTCGCTAGGCCCAGACCATGGGGTTCCGACCACATGGTCTATTTAACTCCGGCTCCTGAAGGGGCGATATCATCAGTGATTCAATGGAATGGTTGATTTTAGGGGTGTTCAAGAAAAACCGAACCGATTGAAACCGACCGAGACCGAACCGAAACCGATCGAGACCGAACCGAAAGGTTCGGTTCGTTTTTCGGTGCAAAATAAGTGTAAACCGAAAATTTCGGTTTGGTGTTCGGTTTGACTGATTTCAACACCGAACCGAACCGACCGAATAGGTTTGGTTTGATTAAATATTTTTATATAAGTTTATTTGGTTTGATTAAATATTTTGGAATA
>CATIWJ010051866.1:0-11586 GCA_949640765.1 Croton laevigatus | reverse complement strand
GAGGTGGTGAATATAGTGGTGGTGGAGGTGATGCTTTAATTTGAATGATAAAAGGTGGAAGAAGAAGATCTGGAAGATGAAGATGTGAAGAAGATGGGAAAGAGAGAACATATGCAATAAGTTGGGCCCGTTTGTTTTTATAAAATATAAAACTGTTTTTGGTTTTTTTTTTATATTTGAAAGCTGGGAAAAAAAGGGAGACAAGAGCTGGAAAAGGAGACAAGACAAGATTCCATGCGCCATTTGAACAAGTGCAATGCTTAGGATCGCGACATGTGGCAGGTGGGCAGACTTTATATACAAGCTTTGGCCTCTACTATTGACAAGTGGCATAGCGTGCTCATTGCGCCACTACGACCGGCGCAATGCATGGGGAGACGACACGTGGCTATGGACTGTCCCTCATTGCGCCACTTCAACTAGCGGGGTGAATGAACGGACGACACGTGGCTAAAAAGCTGACTGGACAACCTATTGCGCCGGTTAGACTAGCGCATTGGCCCATTTCGCTGGTTCGACCAACGCAACGAAAAAGCCACTCCGCCACCTCACCTAAAAACACACCAAATTTGTAATTTTCCTCTCTCCTACACCAAATCTGTTAATAATTTGCTTAATCACACAAAATATGTCATTATCCCCAAGTTTTACACCCATTCGTAAACTAGTCTTTTTTACGTGTACACTTGTTTAATCATTCGTTATTTCATTTTGTCGTATTTTTAAATTTTTATTTATTTTTATTTTACATATTTCTATTTATTTTATAATTTAGATTTAAAAATTTTTTAGAGGTATTATTTCAATATTAGTCTTAATTTATTGCATATTAGAATTCACATAATGATTATTTTGCACAATAAAAGCACATCCAAGAGTTTTACTAATAATTTTAAATTTTATTATATTCTTCTGATTTTCTTTTTGATAAAAACTATTTAAAAAACTATTATTTCTTAGAATATTGTTTCTCATTAGATTATGATTAAAATTCAATTAATTACTAATTAAATAGTAATTTTTATTAGAAAATGATTTTAATATAATTGATTAATTATGAATAGTTATATAATATTTCTTATTAGAATATAAGATTTGAATTTAACTAATTATTAGTTAAGTCTAATAAGATTTCAATTTTATTAATTGATAATTAGAATATTCCTTAAAAAATATGATTTGAATTTAATTAATTAATTATTATAAATAGTTAAGATAATAACCCCATACCATTGGCAGAAATGGGTGGTGCGATTCTTTGCCATGACTTGAAAAGGGTCAGTAGTTATTCAAGCCTTGAACTGAAGCAAAGCATGTTGATCATTCTGATTATTTCCACTAGAAGAGCATATTCCTTTGCCAGAGAATAAAAGGCAAAGAGAAGCGTAGATGGAAAAACATGATTAAAAGTACACAAAGCTCATTTCAATAGAAAATCGAATGACAAATTGGTCATGGTTTTCAATTCATCAATGAACCATATTATATGTTGAATGGATCATAATTATCTTAATTAATTGTTCAATTCTTATCTATCATGGAAGGCTAGCACTCAGGTTTCTTTGTGGCCTCATCATTGCAAGTTTTGAATTTAGTTGAGCCATTCAAATTGGTTATGTAACTTCCATAATTCTTACTTCTTAGTGGCCAAAAAAACCTACTTATGATCATGGTGGAAATTCCACAATGCCACATGTATCTCAAAATTGTATATGACGTGACTAGGGGTGTTAACGAGCCGAGCTGAGATCGAGCCTTTGCAAGCTCGGCTCGGCTCGAGCTCGTCAATAATACTTATTAAATTAGCTCGGCTTGATGGCTCAGTTTAATGGCTCAACTCGAATTTTTGAGCTCGATTACACTTTTTTTTTTTGGCTTACTGTTAACATGTTATAGTATCAAACCGGAAATGCCAATTAAAGAATCAAAAATAAAAATGCCAATTCAAGAAAGCTTAAGAACTTAATTATTGGATAACAAACCGGAACATATAGAAATAAAACTACTATCATCAAAGTCTAAGTCATAAGTCATAACAAATAGTTTTACACAATTCAAGAATAAAACGTCCTTCACCAAATAGTTTTACACAAGTTCATTATTTTGATTGAAAAAATAATATGGGAAGTTGAAATTTTTTTATAAAAATTGATTAAGATCAAATATTTTTATTCTCCTACTATATATAATCTTATAAAAAAATAATCGAACCGGCTCACGAGCTTTTGAGTTGAGCCGGAGTAAGCTCGGCTCGGTCTCATCAATGTTTCGAGCCGAGCTCGAATTCGAACCGAGCCAGTTCGAGCCGAGCTTTGACCATGCTTTGACCAAGCCGTGCCTGAGTAGTTCACGAGCCGGCTCAACTCATTAACACCCCTAGACGTGACTACCTCAACATAAAATTTACAATTAAAATCTTCAGTCTCAATTGAATAACTAACTCATATATAAAGAATTAATGATAAGTATGCACTTTATTGAACGATGAAAAGAAAAAATAATAAATCCAAACTGAAAGAAAAATATTCAAATGGTAACGGATACTCCACAGTCTTTTTTTTTTTTTAAATCAAAAGTGAGATTTTATTAAAATAAGAAAAGCAGTGGGAATAAAAGAGCAAGCAGTATAAGTGATCGAAATAAAATGAAAATAATAGTACGCAAATTAACTAAAAAGTAAAAACTCATATCAAGTTCAACATTATAAATAAAAGTTAAGGTCATAAAACTAAGACAAAAAGATAACAACAACATAATACAATTAAAAATTAACTTATAAGAACCCAGGGTTTTTTTTTACAGCAAATTAATATTTTCTTTTATTAATTTTTAATTGAAAAAAATCAACTTGAACTGCTATGATATAGCATGAAAGCCAAGCCAAAAAAAATCTGGTTGTGGAAAAAGCCCATTTCACCTAATCATTATTTTGCAAATAAAAGCACATCCAAGAGTTTTACTAATGATTTTCAATTTTATTATATTCTTCTAATTTTTTTTTTTGGACAAAAACTATTTTAAAAACTATTATTTTTTAGAATAGTGTTTCTTATTAGATTACGATTAGAATTTAATTAACTAATAATTAACAAAGGGTTGGCGCAGTAGTTGACAACGCAACTAATTTATCAGAGAAACCTAAGTTTGATCGTTACCCTCCCTTCCCCTTAGATTAAAATACCTATGTTAAAAGAAATGATTAGAATTCAATTAACTAATAATTAAAATAGTAACTTTCATCAGAAAATAATTTTGATATAATTAATTAATTATATATGATTTCAATTTCATTAATTGATAATTAAAATAGTATTTCTTATTAGAATATGATTTGAATTTAATTATTATAAATAATTATATAGATAGAATACCATAAGTATATATATCACCATGTGTTGAAACCTCACTTCAAGTCCATATTATGCAATTTCAAATTTATTTATTTCAAATTGAAAAAGAATAATATCTGAGTCATGGCAAGCTACAAACTAACACACAAAGAAAGAGAAAAAACCATAACTAATAGTTTCCTGAAAAATCTGCAAATACTCTTAGAACACTTACTTAACTATGAGAGCTTTAGAACACTTAAAATAGGCTCCAAATACTCCTTTTCCAATGAATTTCAGCACATTCTGAAAAACAGTGAGGCAAGTAAAAATTATTTATAATCGTTAATATCCAAAATTGCAATATTGTATTATCATTTTAGAACCTAAATCATACAAAATTAACTCATTATTAATGAATTTGGAAATTAAACCAAATCGTTTGATTAAAAATATTTTGCATTACATATTGAATTTATCTCTAAA
This sequence comes from Croton laevigatus, assembly GCA_949640765.1. Classification (NCBI taxonomy): domain Eukaryota; kingdom Viridiplantae; phylum Streptophyta; class Magnoliopsida; order Malpighiales; family Euphorbiaceae; genus Croton; species Croton laevigatus. Next base: position 7,771 of record CATIWJ010051866.1, on the reverse strand, counting down.
AATAAAGTAACTTAATTTAAAAAAAAAAAAACAAGAAGAAAGATGCAATAGATGGATGATAACATATTTTCTTAAAAAGATATTAAGGTGGGAGAAGGTAACAATGTGTGCCATGTATATATATTGACAATCCTTTTAAACAATTTTCACTTGAATATATTTGCTTATATTTGTAACCAGCGATATTATAATTGTAGACAAAATATAAAGATACTTAGAATTCTTTATACTTACTTGAGGGAAAAGGAGTATAAATTTACTGAAGAGAAAAAGGAGTATATACACTTAACATAAGTTAATAATTACAAGTATTCTAAACATTTATGAAAGCTTCAAGGAAAGGACTGAATTGAATGAAAATTTATGTGTCGCTCTAACTAATGAAATGGAAAATCAAAATTGAAAAAAAATTACCTTGGAAACTTTATCAATGTTTAATAATATTGTTTAAGTCTGCATTTGGATGTCGGGCATCGTTTAACTTATCTTTGATCCATCCAAACTTTATTGCAGCTTTGTTGATGTTCATCCGATCTGGTGATTCAACAGTACAAGAAATTTCAATTTGAAGGATACAAATCAAACTTTCCATTGCAAATTTATTGTTGATTTGGACTCTTTCTTGAAAGAGAGTTGGATCCACAATTTGACTTACTCCATTTGGTAGAGATGACTCAACAAAATTGTGAATATTCCAATTTTCTTTAAACATATGTCATCAGTAGGACTTTTTGATTGAATAGCAGAATTTGATTGAATAGCATAACTATTTTGGATGTCGTGCAAAAGGATTTTTGCTAGCCCAAAGTCACCAATATGGGCAACCATTTCATCATCAAGAAGAATATTGTTACGCTTGAGGCCACAATGGACTATTGAGCTAACTGAGTTATGGTGAAGATATTCAATTGCAAATGCAACATCAATTGCAATATTGATTCTTAGAATTAGATTTAAATGCCTTTCTCCTAATTGCTTGTGTAACCAATCCTCTAAGTTTCCATTCATCTTGTACTCATAAACTAGTGCTTTGAAGTCATTGCCTTGATAGTCTGTGCTTTATTTTTTTGCTTTTATAAGCGAACCAATTTTATTAAATCATGAGAGTGTCAAAACGTTACATGAGAGAGTTCTAGAGAGCAAATTACACAATATGAGAAGGTAACCAACTAAGGATAAAAAAATTAGCTGCACATTCAGATGTTCTTGAAGCTTCGTGTTTAGCTAAAACTAACTGCATAAGCATTTGCCGATCTTGATGTATAAATTAGAACTGCGGTTTTCAAGAAGTCTTTCAACTCGTAGAAGTAATCTCACAGTGATCAAGGCGAAGACGCTTCCCTATTTGCACAAGCAAAGGCTACTTTTGCATCTACTCCAAGATTGTAATCAATCCACAGATTTTCATGATTTGTCAAAATGTTCCCCGATGCTGCACGAGAGCATTGCACCAAGTTCTCCAACTAATTCACAAACAAGGAATAGGTGATTGGGTGTTACTATGCATATGTTGTAGACGGGATGCCTTCATACGGATGACAAATTATCTGGAATGGGACAAGAGTCCCTGGTAATTGTTGAGATGGGTGCCCACTCCAAGTGAGACCCACAAGCTTTGAAAACAAAAAAAAAAAAAAAGTAAAAGTCAAGCTGAAAATATTGAATTGCACCGAAAGTTTTTTGCCAAATTGTCAAAGCAAATGTGTTGGTTGGTGGTAGGTGAAGAAATCAAGCATATGGTTGATGTCATTGCTTATGTATTTGAGTTCTGCATTTGCCTATAAAAGACAATGCTTCATTCTTCATTTTGGAATTAAGGGGAGCAGAGCGAGAGCAAAAAGAGAGGGAGCTCCTGAGCAATACCACAAATAAAATGTAGTTTGTGAGGAGAGATATTGAGAGAGTTTTAGGAATGGGTTCCTCATTCCTAAAACTAGGGTGTATAAAATAGTGAAGAAAATATTGTTAGGTGTTTTTGGGAAACACTTTGAGTACCACTATTTTTGTATCAATCTCTGTTGTATACCTATTATTTTTAATAGTGGAAGAATTATTCAGAGTTTGTCCTGTGGACGTAGCCTTAAACAGTTAAGGGTGAACCACGTAAATCTTGAGTGTCGTTATTTATTATTCCCCTGCATGATTTAATCTCGTAATCTCATTGAAATGACCTAACAAGTGGTATCAGAACCAGGTTGAGCTCTTTCAAAGTTTTCGGAATTTTTCCTCAAAAAATTCATACGGTCCGAAAATCGAGATTTTAAAATTTGCTCAGAAATGAAATTTGATCACACCACTGGGTCGGGCTCGACGAGGGGAAGAAGTTGCAATTTTCGGGAGGCCAAACGGACGCTGGACGACACCGCACGCGCCCACACACTCCGGTACGTCACCACCCTTTCTGTCCACGCGCCAGCTAGAGGTTGAAGACGACCCAGTCAGCAGCAACATCAGCAAGAGTGCCACATCAGCAAGAGTGCCACATCAGCATGCCACGTCATCGGCCACATCAGCACCAAAGCCACGTCAGCTCGCCACGTCGGATCAGACTGCCATGTCAGCTTCCCAAGCTGTGACACGTGGCGCTCTCTCCTTTTGCCACGTCACCAATTTAGGAGTCTACTAGTTTGAACCGATCAGGTTCGGTTCAGCCATTTCTAGACTGATTTTTGAAGAGGTCAGGCCGGTTCCTACCATTTTTCAACGTTCCGGATTCAATCGTAAGCTCAGTTTTGCCTAATTCTGCTTGCATAGTCTGATACAAGCAAATTGAGTGCATTTTTATGGAGTTTTCAAGCGCGAATATGATAATCCCGCTTACAATATGTGGGAGCCAAGAATGGAAGATTACGATCTGAAGATTGTCAATGGAGACACGAAATAAGATGATGGCATTATTAAATGCTACCATTGTGGTAAGAGGGGCCACAAAATAAGAGATTGTCGGAAGTTTCTGAGAGAGATGGCACAAGGCGGTCAAAAGTCTCAGAAGGATGATGGTGACACCATGGTGATTCAGAAGAAGGAGATACGTGGAAATGAGCTCCACATGAATGTTTATTCCCTCCGGTATGGTGATTCGTAGGAAGGAGATACGTGGAGATGAGTTCCACATGAATATTTATTCCCTCTGGTATGGTGATTCGGAGAAAAGTGATTTCTTTTCACTGTGATTATAGGTGAAAAAGAGAAAAATGAGTATTTGTCAAGTATCCCTGTGGTGCCTTGTGTCGAAAGTCTTCCTGATATAGTGGAGATCAGGCGACGTGTTCCGTTTGTTGAAAACGGCGATGCAAGATGATTTGATAGAATTGCTCTCTTCAAGGTAATTGAAAAAAAGGAGATATACGGAGCTGAGATAGTCTCCGTGATGTTTTTCCTTGTTCAAGATTTACAAATAAGGATGAGATACCTTTCTCTAAGGTGTTCATAGAAAGAGAGAAGGTATTGAGTAGGGGAGCTCAGACCCCTCCACCAAAGGATGATAGTGTCAAGCAGAGGGAGCTACAAAATTTTCAAGAAGCTCAATACGTGTAGAAGAATAGTTGGCATGGCCATTGTCCCACCTGATGGAGCAGGGGGAGCTAGAGAGCTTTCAAGTGGAGTTGTTTCTTTTCTGAAAGAGAAAAGAAGAAAATGGAAGCGGTACCCTACTCTTTAGCAGTAGGAAGTTGGATGTTTACGAAAAGATAGCAGACATGATTGATGTCCCCACTTGAGTGTGCAAGGGGAGATTGTTGAGATGGGTGCCCACTTCAAGTGAGACCCATAAGCTTTGAAAACAAAGAAAAAAAAAGTAAAAGTCAAGCTGAAAATATTGAATTGCATCGAAAGTTTTTTGCCAAATTGTCAAAGCAAATGTGTTGGTTGGTGGTAGGTGAAGAAATTAAGCATATGGTTGATGTCATTGCTTATGTATTTAAGTTCTGCATTTGCCTATAAAAGGCAATGCTTCATTCTTCATTTTGGAATTAAGGGGAGTAGAGTGAAAGCAAAAAGAGAGGGAGCTCCTAAGCAATACCACCGATAAAATGTAATCTGTGAGGAGAGATATTGAGAGAGTTTTAGGAATGGATTCCTAAAATTAGGGTATAGAAAATAGTGAAGAAAATATTGTTGGGTGTTTTTGAGAAACACTTTGAGTGCCACTATTTTTGTATCAATCTCTGTTGGATACCTACTATTTTTATTAGTGGAAGAATTATTCGGAGTTTGTCCCGTGGATGTAGTCCTAAACAATTAAGGGTGAACCACGTAAATCTTGGGTGTCGTTATTTATTATTCCGTTGCATGATTTAATCTCGTAATCTCATTGAAAGGACCTAACAGGAATCGTTTCTGAGAAAAGACGAACAAAGCTTCCTTCGTTTTACCCTGGTCAAGCCCAACAATTATGTGATTTTCCAATTTTTTTCTGCTTCGGAAATTGTAGTTTCTGGAAGGGAGTTGCATCTAGAGAGAGTGTTATTTCGATGTTTAATTTCTTCATCGGAGATGGAGAAGTCGGCTGTGGAGGAGGAATCACAGGGAAAGCTTGGAAGGTTTGAGGGAGAGGCAATAAGGTGGAGCAAAGGCCGGGTTTTAAGGAGTGTGCTGAAATCTTAGATTTTGCACGTGATTTTCTTGGGCTTTTGGGTAATGGTTTTTTCTTGGGTTTTCTTGAATTTTTTGATAAAGGTTTCTTCTTGGGTTTTGTTGGACTTTTGGATAATGGTTTTTTCTTGGGTTTTCTAGTTTTTTGATTTAAAGAGAAAGCGAAAATTTCAGATACTTTCTTTTCCCTTTAAAAGATCGGCCCAAGATTTTAAAGGCTTTGTAATTTTCATTCTGGTAAGCTTGGGTGTGGGTGAGGGCTTGAATCTTGAGAATTTGAAAGGGTATGGGTTAAAGGGAATGATGGCCTAATTCTTTTTTGAAGAATGACTCATTGAATGGGCAACAAGAGAGTTACTGGCATCTGGTTGAGAAAATAGGTGGTGGGGACAGTGGGTTGGCAAAGGTGTCAGAAGGAGCCTAATTTTCAGATATTGCTTTTGGAGTTTGCATAACAAAAGAGGAGAAAGTGGGGAAGTGTGAGAGTTTGAAAATTGTCGGTCAAGGTTGGAAGACGAAGAGATCTCTACTAGGGTAGTATTGTAACGGTCGTATGAGTTGACCGGATTAATCGGATAGTGGTGACAGGGGAGGGCGTTTTTGGTTCGCTGGAAGGTGAAGACTCAAAAACTGAAGACGAAGGGGATGAGGGGCTGGAGAAATGATGTTTTATAGCTTATCAGAAAATAAATGGAGGGTATTTGAAGCAGAATCTTCATGAATCTTTAATGTCGAAAACCTTACCATCCACTTTTGTATTACATGCAGTTACAATTTTCAAGAGATTTCAATGTTTGATATTTCTTAAGGCTTCACATTCTGCCATAAAACTCTTAAGTGCACTATGATACTGAACGTTAAGCATCTTAATAGCTACTCTTTGTGGACCTTCTTCAAGAATTCCTTTATAGACACTTTCAAAACTTCCATTACCAATAAAATTAGTGGAGATAAATCCATCGGTTGCCTTGTGAAGATCATTATAGGATATCTTCGGAAGGTTTAGCAATGAAGGTGAGCTCTATGAATTTCTTTAATTTGCATTATTGCTTCTTCTTATTTGTGCACTATAAATTGCAAAATTCTTACTGCCTCCGTATTTCTCATTTCTTTATACCTAACAACACAAATACCAAGAAATCACCAATACCAATATACAAATAATAATAAACAATTACTAATCATTTACACTATTTACTTTTTCACCAATACCAATAAAGAAATAATAATAAATAATTACAAAACTTACTATACATGGAAATGTAAACAATCCAAACAGACACCCAAAAAAGAAAATGTAAAGAAATCACAAAAACGGAGGTAGTAATTAAAAACAGATAACAAATTGACAAATTAAGACAAAATGATTAAACACCTTAGTCTCATTACCTTCATTGAATATATCATCCTCCCCATTATTCTTACTGCCACCACTATACGTTCCAATGGTGCAACACTGATACCAGAAGCTAAAGCTGAAGTAGAGGCTTGGTTTGATGCCAATGTGAAGCCATTGGCAAAAAGTAAGTGCACCCTAAATTCTGACCTTCAAGCAGCTGAAGTTGGGACATTTATATATTTAGTGTGCTTTGGAAAAATATTTATAAATTTGGCGTGAAAAACTAAAAATTCCAAATTTGGTGTGTTTTGGGAAATATTTCCAAATTTGGTATGAATTTTAAGCTGACGTGGAGGCTTTTTTCATTGCGCCATTTGGACTGACGCATTGAACTCATAATGGTGCATTGAATCATTGTGCCATTTCAAATGGCGCAATGATCATTGCCTCTTTTCATTTTGCATGCATTTGCATGCATATTCACGTGGTTATGGTTTTTTTTTTAATTTTAGATTATTTGTATTTAGTCCCGAAATTAATTTTAGACGGTCGCAGTTTACAGATTTGACTCTTTTTTTAAAATATCACATAAAATAAGTAGAAGCATTAACTTTAACAATCTCAACGGTTCTACTTATCAAATGTGATATTTTCAAAAAAGAGTCAAATCTATAAACTGCGACCTTCTAAAATTAATTTCGGGATTAAATACAAATAAATATTTTTTTAAATAAATAAAATTATAGATTGTTTGTATTTTGTCTCGAAATTAATTTTAGAGGGTCGCATTTTATAGATTTGACTCTTTTTTGAAAATATCACATTTGATAAGTAGAACCGTTGAGATTGTTAAAGTTAATACTTCTACTTATGTTATGTGATATTTTAAAAAAAGAGTCAAATCTGTAAACAGCGACCTTCTAAAATTAATTTCGGAACTAAATACAAACAATTTATAATTTTATATAAAAAAAAACATAACCACGTGAATATGCATGCAAATTGAAAAGAGGCAAGGATCATTGAGCCATTTGAAATAGCACAATGATTTAATGCGCCATTTCAAATGGTCACCATTTGAAATGGCGCATTAAATCATTGTGCCATTTCAAATGGCTCAATGATCCTTGCCTCTTTTCATTTTACATGCATATTCACATGGTTATGTTTTTTTATATATAAAATTATAGATTATTGCACCAGTTGAAATGGCGTACTGATTCTATGCGCTATTCTGACTGGCGCACGGAAGCAATAAATCACACCAAATTTAGAATTTTCTTTTCCACGCCAAATTTGTAAATATTTTTCTAAAACACACTAAATATATAAATGTCCTGCTGAAGCTACACCTAACACAATTAAGGTAAGACTGGATAAAAGTGGAGAGTTCAAGACTATTTCGGCCTCGGTAAAGAGTAGCCCAACAAAAAATACACACGAGTGATTGTGGATAGGGAAATATACAAGATCAGCTTCAAATTCTTTTTCTCTTTTAGAAAACAGAAGCGCGGTTAAAAAAATAGAAACTATGGACCCATCTAATTTTTAATTACATTTTAGGCCTCCACTCCTAGCTATGGTCCACAATCCAATCTTCTTTCCATCTAGCATTTTCGTTCTTTAGTGCCATCTCTTCCTTGTCTTCTTCTTTCTAAAAAATAAAATAAAATTTAAAAAGAAAGAATCTCATATGAATATCTCGGTAGATTGACACGTAAACAACGGGTGGTTAATTTTTGTATATAAAATAAAAATAATTAATGTAATCATCGCCGTTGCTTTTGAAGCTGCAGCTGAATTTATTGAAGATTCTACTTCTTTCGAGAGTGCAAATTA
>CATIWJ010051847.1:0-43791 GCA_949640765.1 Croton laevigatus | reverse complement strand
TATGATAGAAAGGGGTTTTCAATAAAAATAAGGAAAATATATTTTCAATTATTATATATTAAGATTAAGATTAAAATAAGATAAAAAGTAATTATTTTTGAATTATGATTATGATGAACATGTTGATGTGAATTTCATGATAAAAAATATTGTATTTGGAATAAGTTGCAAAAATGATAATTTTGAAAAGAAAGGCAAGTATGATTTGGAAAATCAGAAATTATGAGAAAAATATTTTAAACTCTACTAGGATTTAGTTGAACTGAGATAAGGGAGGGAATGATCGATCATGTTCTAAGTTTTTGATATATGGTCATTAATTTGTTATGGCGACGGCAGTTGTGATTGATTGCGATAACGACCGATTAATGTAGTCATTTGATTGGTGAGCAATGTAGCCATTTGGTGAGTTATCCAAAAGAAACAGTGTAGCCAATTAAAAACATAGCCAATTGGTGAGTTTATTTTAAAGTAGATTTGTCTGAATATTTAATAGAACAAATCAAGCTAACCAATTAAGATTTTAAATAAAGCAATTTATTTTATTTTTAACAGTAATTTTTATTTAATGATTATTTTAATAAGTGATTTATAATATTTAAATATTATTTTAAATTATGTTCGTGCATTTAAATTATTTATGCTTTTTATTAGTTAAAGTATCCACTGAGCATAATCGCTCAGCAAGTTTGGTTAATTCTGAACTTGTAGGTCTCCAAAAAGAAGTGAAAGGAACTGGAACTGAAATTGGTATTGGTAGATAGCAACAGGAATATGAAGAACTTAAATTGGCATATACTATGAAGATGAAGTCGGAATGAGTACAAAGATAGAATAGAAAAAAAAAATACCCATATTTTGTAATAAATTTTAGAATATAGTATGTATACCATGTAATATGTAATGTGACATAATTTGGTTCGGATTAAGGAGTGTTACATTATTGTCTTATTATTGTTATTGCCCTACAAAGCATATGTCACATTGAAACAAATTTTGTGGAGTAGAAGAAAAGTTGTTGGGTGTGCTGATTGGAAAATAAAAATTCTTATGAATGGTTGACTTGAATTCCACCAAATTTTGTGAAATAGGTTTATAAATTCACTTTTCATATTTGGAAGGTAAATAAAATTTAGATTTGTATGTTAAATTAATTATTTTAAATACATTGAATTTATTTGCAATTGAGTTTTATTTACAAATAAATTCTAAACTATTAGTTTTTTCGTTTCAAAGTAGGGTAAAATAAATTTATTTTTTAAAAAAGTAATTATACTTTGTACTCCCTCAGTTATGTTTTAAGTAGATTTTGCATATAAATTAAGAAAATTATTAATTTGTTTTAGGAATAAAAATGATATCCTACTTATTTTTCCAATACTTTTCTAATTGTAAAATTTCTCTATATAAATAATATATTTAATTTAAAAATTTTTCCTATATAAAACATACCGAGGGAGTATAACAATAGAATATGAGCAAGGCTACATCTCTCGCCTCTCGATTTCGAGATACACAGAAACACGTTAACGTGATCGTTAACGTGTTTCTGTGTATCTCGAAATCGAGAGGCGAGAGGAAAAGCTTTTTCGTTTATAAAAAGTAAAAACTTCTACTTAAGAAAGTGAGAAGCAATTTTTTTTTTTTTTTTGGTTTTTTCAAAAACAAGATGTGTGATTGTCTTATAATCCAAATCAACTTAAGCATTCTGTGGTCCATTAAATTCAAAAACAACAACAATAATAATTTATCAGAACCACGAAAAATATGTGGTGAACCATCACTCTCCATCAAATCCGACTGTTCCATATTGCTTTTCTCAGGTTCTTAAGTAGGGTAATCATAATGCATGGACAATAGAGGGAGGTGGAGAACTCTCCCGAACTAAAGCCCCGTCCTAGACCTGACTCGTAAAGAGGACCTACCACAAGTGTAAGAAGACATTCACAAATCTATAAACAAACTTACAAAACACATAACTAATATTATCTATTAGAGTTCTACAATCTTGCACGATGTGATTAAAAAATGTATAATTTGACACATCCTACAAATTAATAGCTTGAATCGCCAATTGAGTATCCGATTCAACAATCACGTCGTACCATACCATCCTCCACTCTTTATCCAGCTAAGGATTTCTAGAATTGCTACTGCCTCATCCGCTTTTCCATTAAAAAAATCCAACTTTTTCTTTTTTTAATGCTTTTACAACCGAAAAATGAGCACCAGCATCACATAATATTGCACCAATTTCCACATTGCACGTACTAGTTACCGGTAGGGCTTCCATATTAAATTTTAAAACACCCAATGGAGGAGGAACCCGAGAACAAGAACTATTCTACTACCTACCTTTCACTTGGGGGTTTGAATTAGCTTTTAAACACTACATTCTTGATTCACAAGATTCATTACCTCCCAAATTGCCTACCATAGATAGCTTGGATTAGACCCAAGTGAAGCTTCCACTTAGGACGACGAAGGATAGTATTTGGCTTTTAAAACTCTACTAGGTGTTGTTACAACAATATCCAAGTCAAAAATATTATTTTGTTGGCAAAAAAAGTTCATTCATGATATATAAAATTAAAACATGAGAAATAATTATATAAGAAAAAGAGTCATTTGATAGGAGAAACACAACCACCGACCTTCAAAAAATCGCAAGATGCGTGTAACACATCCACAGATGACTATCAGTTTATAATCGGTTTATGAATCTACATATAAGTTTGTATTTACTATTATCAGTTTATAATTAGTTTACGATATGACTGTACGAAAAATTTATTATGAATTCTAGTTTACAATAATGGCTCATTGGCAAAATTAAGATCATTTTCTAGTAACTAAAGTGACAAAAAGTTAAAATTATTACTGCAGCAAATAAAGACACCAAATATACAAAACTACATGTTAGAAACATAAAAGAAATTTGTTGAAAAAAAAAAAGGTATTTGATAATTGCAAGAACTAATTCATCAAGTTAAAAGAAACATAAAAGAAATTTGTCTATTGAAGTTTCTGGTTTTAGAAAGAGAATTTCAGCAGAAATTTCAAATTGCTGCCATCGCCATCTCTAAACTCCTCTGTCGACATGCGTCAGACCATCCTAAAGCTGGCATCAAGATGAAGCCAACGCCACCAACCCCGCTTTCATCGGTTGTTGAAGCAACCTACACTCACGAGTCAAAGTTCTAGCAGTGTTCTCTCTTAAAAATAAAGACATATTATGAATCCTCACGTTAAGAGTTTCGATTTGATATACTCACTTGTTCTGTTTGTCACCGGAAATAGAAGTCAAATTTTGAATTTGGATAATTTCATGTTTGGTCCTTGTAAAAATATTTAATTTGATCCTTTTGGTAAAGTTTAGTTTGATACTTTAATAGTTTTTTGAATAGGAGAATTAAAGTGTCTAACGGTTACAAAATAAATGCACTAAAAAATAATATTGAAAACCAAAAAATTAATTTGTCTAATTACTAGAACACATGGACCAAATCATAATTAACCCTTTCTTAATCAATTATAAATAAAATGATTTTATTGGACATTAATTTTTAAAAAATATACACAACCTCTAGCTAAATTATTTAGAAGGCTGCACTTGGTTTGTATTCCGTTGGTGCTCAATGTGATAATTTAACACAAATGTAATCGTGGATAAAAAGATTTTTCTTTACGAGGATGACCTATTTACAAAAACAATAATTTTACTAAATCCCTAGACACTATTACTAATCTCCAAAAGTACTCCAGCCAGCAACCGCTTAGAACCAACTTCCTACTGTTTATCACAAGCCATTCCATCCATGCCATCCGTCATTTTCATAACGAAAATTGTACTAACTTATTTTTTTTTTAGTAAATTTCACATATTTTAAAATATTAAAAAAAATATAATTTTTAAAATAAAATATTAAACAAATGTCACTTTTTAAGTACTATAAATATGCATATTTACTTTTTTTATATATAAGTATTCATATATATACCAATATTATGAATAGAACATACATGAAAATAGGTGTATTTACCTATACCATATTAGTAAATGTAAAGTAGAAAATGACATTTAATTAATATTTTAAACTTATTGATATTTTGTTATAATAGAGTTACAAAAAGTGACATTTATTAAGTTGACTCTTTTCATAAGGGTTAATAATAAAAAAAAAAAAGCGCAGTTTTTAAGTTTAAAAGTAACTTTTAGCTTAATTATATTTTTAGTTCTTACCAGGGCCATATTTTAATTTTTAACTCTTAAAAGGGCCATATTCGTTTTGTTTATAAATTAATTATAGTTTGTTTGTATATGTTTATAAACTTTTTATATTTCGTTTATAATTTAAAGTGATTATTTTAAGAATTATAAACTATATATGTTTATAAACTTTTTATATTTTTTTTATAATTAAAAGTGATTATTTTAAGAATTATTTTTTAAAAATATGATAGTTTTTAGAATGTAGTAAAACATAATGGGTATTTATTTATGTGGAAACCTCTTTTCATAATCATGTCCATGCCCCGGCTTATTTGCCCAATGTATCCCATTTGGCCCCTAATTTCAAGGGGCTTTTACAAAATCACACACAAAGTATTTCTAGTTAACATATTTGGTTCGTTTTAAAAAAATAATTTAGTACTAGGACGTTTTATATTAATATAAGCCATTATAAAAATAATAATTACAAAATAGGCATTTTTAGAAAGTACAAAATAGGTATTTTTTTAATGTATTTATTATTATTTATGATTTATTTTTGTTTTTAATTATTTCTTAAATATATATTTTATTTTTTTAATTGTTACTTAGTATTTACAATTTTTGTTTATTTTTTTATTTTTAATTGTTTTTGTCTTTTCACGATCTTAAAAAAAATATTCCAATTGCTGAAAAAATCACAACTTCACTAATGACCAAAATTTCTACACCATCCCAATCGAAATTCGATGCTGATATCAAATATGGTATTAACGATAGCGGCACTTTGACATTAAAAAAAAAAAATAACGATAGCGGCACAAACTTCTTTTTGGGAATGTGCTGTACTTCATATTCAAGACATGATTCAATGGAAGGGAAGAGATGCCTTTTTTTTTTTTTATAAACAATAAATCCTTTTGAATAGAGGTGAGCATGGGACGAGTCAGGATGGTGATGAGATTTTGTGATTCCCAATCTCGTCCCAAATTTTTGGTGCATGAAAAACGTAGTATCGTTTCATTCGAATAATTAAGTTGTTCCATCCTACCCCGTACTATTTTTCGGGTCAAAACAGTACACTTCTAAGAATAAAACAAAATAAAAGAATAAAAATTGAATATAATTTTTAAAAATTATAATTTTAAAGAAGTATTGAATAGTCTGTTGAATAAATTGAATCATACAATTCTATCACGATCTAGCTAAGGGGCCGCGACCAACGTGTAACTAGACCTGAGTCTGACCGCACAAGCCTGCAAAATGATCTACCCAATTGCCTTCGTCAACTACTTAGGCTCAAATTTATTGGTCTAAAATGGTTAACTCAAGTTTACTAAGTAGTTAGTTGGTCTAACTTATATATCATATCAAATTTCAATCAGAAATTTCAATCACTATCTGATATGGGATCTTACAAATTTAAAGTAAATAAATAATATTTGTAAATAAATATTCATGAATAAATAAAAATGTAATTTTTTTTTAAAAAAAATCTTTCATTAATACATTTGGGCATAAAGAACGTAGCATATTATTCTACCTAAAATCATCATGAAAAAATTGCTTTTACACATATATATATAACCATTTTTAAGACGAGAATGGGCGGCACAAAATTTTAGAACAGCACGGTTCAATATTTATCAAAGTACAAATCCCATACCAAAATTATTTTCGGTACAAAATTCAGGAAGAGACTACTAAATTTACATCAGGTTTTTGTTAGGACGAAAATTTTGGGATAGTTTTCAGTATGGGTCAAAATTTCCACAGTACCGAGCACACATCTACCTTTGAATACTTTCAAAAAACAAATATAAACCTGTGTTATATTTATGTAAACTAAAAATAAAATGGCACCTTTTTTGTATATTTCCCAAATTTCAAAGAGAAGTTGCTAAATGAGCCAACTGTGATTTGCAACTAAATGGGCCGCTATTATAACTAGTATGTGTCAAGCAGCCTAGCCTAGTTATGTATGACTGGATATCTTATATGGGCTCATATGTACTATCCAAAGTAATTTTTTTTCTTATTTTCTTTTGCAAATTTCGGTGATTGATTTTGATTTTGTTCCACTTCCAAAAAGCTATATATGTATATATACCCAAGATCTTTTATTCATCCTCTTGATCAAGTTTTGGTTTTGTGGGCTTTTTAAGGCAATATGGCTCATATTTATAACACCGAGGCTTATAATTTTGCTAGTTTCAATTCTGAAATTTTATATTTTTTCTTTAATATAGAATAGGCCACTAACAGTCTGGTAACATTGTAGGTTACACAGTAGGAGTATCTCTTCTCTAAGGATCAAATTACCAAATTGGTGCTAACAGTGTGGTTGGCAGAAATCGAACTTGAATTCGAGACCTCCATATCTTACCATCTTCATGAAAATAGGATGACCAACTAGGACACGCTCTGATTGGCTCTAAAATGATATTTAGTTTTGAGGAAATACATTTTCATGACACTACAATTCAATTTTATCTTTTCATATAAAAAAAGGGAGAAAATAAAATTTTTGAATGGGTTGTGTAATGATCATAGAATGAAAAGATAATTTCTTATATATTTATTTCACAGTTTTATTATTATATTTATATAATCTTTGGTTATGTGCATTTATGAGGGACCAGACTATATTTATATTGTATATCAATTCAATATGAGTTTTTTTTAAAAGCAGAGATATTCATTTTTCATTCCAGAAATATGAGATACAACAACTGAAGAATACAAGCTCAAGATTAGAAATTTTGCAAGACATACATCTAAATCATAAATATACAATACTGACAGCACAAAATCAGCTCCAGATCCGGATGCATCTTGAAAGAAATTCTTGAAAACCCACCATAATCATAGGCTAATAACTAAGAGTGGCAATTCGTGTCCGTGTGTTTAGTTCGTATTGTGTCAAGATAATTTGTCAATCCATTAAGCCTTAACTCTGACACAACTCATTTAATAAACGAGTCGACCCGACCCAACCCAACCCATTTAAAAGACGTGTTATGTCGTCTCAACTCGTGTAACTCATTTTATAATAGTGTCATTTATTTAACCTATTTAACTCTACACACTCATTTAACCCATACAACATTACAAACTAATTTATCACAATATTACATATAATTCTCCCATCAATTATGTGCTAATAACGTTTCTTCTTCCATTTTTTCAAGAATTAATAATAAAAAAAAAGAGTAATTTATTTTCCATCATTTATACATCAATAACAAAAATTTGATAAAATTTTAATTGTATTCCTTTTTTTTTTCTCATAAAAAAGCGCAAATTATTAATTATTTTGTATTTATCTTTTTAATTTCCACTTTAAATATAAACTCAAATTTTGCTTCTCATAAAATTAACATACTAATTAAAAAAAAAAGGGAAAAGCTCACCTAAAAAATAGAGGTATTGAAAAAATACAGGTGATGACCAAAAAAAAGTTTCTTGCAGGTGAAACAAAAATCGGAAATTACCCACTAACATAAAAAATGAGATAGGATTAGAGAAATAGGAAACCCTAAATAAAAAATAAATTAGTAAATTGAACAACCCAACACTAGCGGCAGTAAGTAATTATCATTTGTAAATCCACCAATAATGAACTTTGTTTAAATTCAAAGACTCCAAAGAGATTGGATTAGATCAAAATCTTCATGGAGCGATTGTGATAAGAAGAAGACAAAAAGAATCTGTTTTGTTTTGTAATGTTACGCAGGTTTAGTTTAGGTATAATTAAAATTATCATTTTACCCTTTAATTAAATGGGTTCATGTGTTACACGGGTCAACCTACGACCCAACCCATTTGATTTCGTATTTTAGCATGTTGTGTTAGCTAGCCATGCTGTCAATCCATTAAGGCTCCTAATCAATTTATTTTACGTATTAACAGTGTCGAATTCGTGCGTCGTGACACATTTTGCCACCCCTGCTAATAATTAGATACTTAAGCAAAACTTCCCAAGCACAACTTCTACAGGTGCTCCAGCCTTAAAAGACCCATTTCTTCAACTCTATTTGGTGCTCCATGTGGGAAATTTGACAAGAAAATCATAGATCAGATGACCCCAACAACATATATACACTATAGAAGAATATCATTATAAACTCATTACAGATCTGCTGTAATTACAAAGAAACTAGACAAAAAGGAATTCAGTCCTAAAATATCTCCAAAAGAAAGAAAAATTAAAAAAAAAAAAAAGAAGTTAGAAAATATAGAGGAAAAAAAGAAAAAGAGGGTGGGTATTGCCCGTGAAACCACCGGCTGGCAATAGCCACAAACCATCACATCAAAAAGTTTTTTCCCAAAGAGAAGTTGGAGAAAAGGAGGAGTTCCATTCCAATTCTATATGAGTGATAACCATGTAGATTCATAGCCCTAATGGTTGATAAATAAGCGTGTTGACAAAATCTAATTGGAAATTAGTGGACAAATAGATAAATTGATTGATATCAATCTCAACTCAAGATCATGTTTAGAGATTTAGATGATGTGGTCATCCTATATAAGATTTGGGTATCATAGATTTGGAGTATGAGGGAGTCTATGATATTTATCTTATTATTAAAGAGTATCAAAATTGTAATTAAAAGAATAAAAACTACGATTCCTTAAAGTCCAAGAAAGTAGTCTAGTGATAAGGCATTTCTTTCTTAGGACTGAGGTCTCGGATTCGAGGCTTATTCCAATCCATAGTATAAACTCGAAATAGAATATCTATGTGGAAAAAAAAAAACTACGATGCCTTATAATGCATTTTTATATCACTATTTATCATAATAAACCCTTATATAGGCTAAATGAGTAACCATATGGGTTTTAGGATTAAGTGAGCAATTCTAAGAACCCAACACCTATATATATACCACCTAAAAAGAGATTATGGGTTTAGCAGTATTATTCTCTGCAGTAGTCACACTAGAGAAAATTAGTTTTTCTTCTAATCTCTCCCATCCTCAATCTTGTTCCATCTCATTCAAAATTCTTAGATTGTGAAATAGCGTTATAGAATTTAATATTCTATAGACGACCTAACCTGCTAGATCCTGCAATCGTTTCTGCTCGTGAGAATTCGTTTGTCAAATACAAGAGGTATTTATATTTATTTCTAATTTATTATATATTATTGTGATTAATATATATGTAAAATCCTTCAAAAAATGATAAGGGAGAAGAAATGGAAAGATTGCACGGTCAAGACAGATTCAAAAATGGTGGCGGCAGCAATTTATGGAGAACAAGAGATCCAACACCAAGCTATAGACATTTTGTTGGACCAGAGTTTTAATACATCTTGTGTATTTGTACTCAGGGTCTATAATGCTCTTTAGGGCTGTTCAAAATAATCTGATCCGACCCGCAATCCGCCTGATCTGATCCGAAAAATAGGATATCCGATCCGATTTTTAGAATTTCAAATATTGCGGATCAGATACGGATCACAAATTTTAGAATTTCGGATATCCGATCCAATTCTATTTTTAATAAAAAAATGAAAATTTCTGGATAATTCGGATCGGATATCCGATTTTAAAATAAAAAATAATTCGAATCGGATATCCAGATGTCCGATCAGAATTATCCGGATATCCGATTTTTTCGGATCGAATTCGGATTGGTATTTTCCCTATCCGATTTTTTTGGATATCCAAAATTTTGAATCGGATCGGATTGGATATCCGATTTGAACACCCCTAATGCTTTTGCTCATAAGCTAACAAGAGCTGCACTTGATATAGGTTTTGTTCTTAATCGGTATAAACAGGGACTCCTTTTACAGTATTCTATTTGATTATTGAATAGTAATATATGATCTTAAAAAAAAAAAAAAATTTATATTCATATTTTTACCAAATCAGTTAGTTAAATTTAAATTTAAAATTTTGAAAAATAATTAATTTTAAAATTATAATTTTAGTTTATATTAATTAACACATATATGGTCTTAAGCAATTTGTGAATAAACTTAGTGATAAATAGATAATTCATTCGAAAGTGAATTTTCAAATAGAGAGTGGGAAAAAATTGTTGTCTGGAGAAGGGGGAATGACATTAAGAAAACAAATTAATTGTTAGGTCCAAAATTTTATTTATTTTACTTTTTTTGTTAATAGTGTATATTAAATTAGTAAAAAATAGAGCAAAAAATACAGGAACAAAGATACTAAAAAGGAATTTTTGTGTAGAAAATGTATATCATTAGCTTTAAATTAATTAAAAATTGTAAATTATAATTTAAAAAGAATAAAATAAGAAAGAAAAAAAAAAGTTAGAGATGGGATTGGTAAAGACATTTGCACCTACAGTTCTACTGCAAATATTTTACCTCTATGCCCTAGAATCTCCCTCTTACAAATTGTTTTGAATTTGTACTTATAATAAGTTAGTTCACTTTATAAATAAAATAATTTAAACTAATTTGTTAAACTTATCCTCCAAAATTATAAATTCTTCAACTATTGTATTTTTAACCAATGTAAAATTACTCACACACCTTTAGAGTGGCCGTGTGGTTTATACAAGTAGTGATCTTAGATCAAATTGTGGCATTATGGTTCAAATATGATCCGTGAACTGGTGGTTTGGAGCTAATTCACAATTCAAAACGGTTTGGTTCATTGCAAGTTTTGACTTTTCAACCTCTTAATTTATGATTTTTTTGGTGGTTTGGCCATTCGGTTCAACCAGCGGTTTGAACAGAGTTTTTTAATAATTTCCAATCAAAACAGTAATAGTTATAAAAATCTCGTGCCTTGAAACTATTTTACAACATAAATTACATAATTTTGTAGTGAGGTTTTTGGAATTGCAGTAGAGATCCTTAGGAAATATATACTCCCTCCAAGTCTCATTTTTCATTTTGAAAAATAATAAGAAAGCATATTTTGGAAATATTTGTAATTTTTTTTGACACTTGTACCTTTTATTTATAATTTTAGATTTTAATTAACACCAAAATTCTTTATTCTTTATTTTTTGGCTTAAATAACAAATTCAGCAAAACAACAAAAACGATTATAACAATTTCAGTATATTTTCAACTCCTTAATAAATTCAGAACAAATTGCAAAGTTGAGATGTTTTTTAGCACAATTTCAAAAAATGGACTAAAATGAAATTTGTCATATACTCTCTCTAGTTAACTGACCCATACGTGAGGTTAGTATCTTAAAATGGTGGCATTTCGAGTCCAGTTCTTTTGATGAGGTTTCAACCTTGGTTTTTGCTTCCTTCCTTTTGGGTGGCGGGTTGTTGATGCTGACCTGGACAGGCTACTTGTGGAGCAAAACGACCTGACCTGACCCGTTTGAAAAATCCATTCACGCGTCTTCTGCAAAGCAACAACCACCACCTCGCAATTCAATTCCAGAAAATTCAAATTCCAAAATTTAAGATTACAGAAAGAAAATAGAATACAACTTATAATAAAAAAACAACAGTAACATTACAAAAGGAGCAAATCATTACACAAATTAAGCGTCTCCAGAAGATAACCAAAAATAGAATTCTGACTAAAATCAATAGCTCTTGATAACAAACAGCTTCCAATCCCTTAAGAATCCACCTTCCTACAAATTATCAGACAAATCAAAGCAACCTTAACCCATTCAAACCCCAAATACCAGAAGGCATAATCCTAGAATTGATTGGAACTAAAATTTATAGAATTAAGAGTCGCACATGAGCTTAAAGAACCTGAAAGCTTTCATGAAAACTGGTTCCAGGCAAGAAACTCTGGTTGAAGGAGAGTTGCAGTTATTCTCTCTAAGAGGTTCCTTGAGCTCAAGAGAATCAATAAAATAAAAATCAATTCCAGGAACATAAAGGCTGAAATTTGAACATTGAAACTTAACCCTAGCACAAAATATTAGGAAGCAAAGAAAAATACATACCGAAATTTTGGTTTGTCAGCATTGATGGAGGTTAATTTAGGAAATCCTACATCTCACGGTGGTTGACCCAATCAAGAAGTGAATGGGATAATTTGGAAAATCAGAGGGTCTCGTTTGATTACAGAAAGAAGGCAATGGTTGGTTTTATTTGATCACAGAGAAATTGTGCCTGGGTTTTGTTTGATTTTGGTGGTGGATGGAGGAGTAGAAGGGATGCAGGTGAAAGAAAAGAGATATAGTTGTCCTAACTTTTACTTTTATTGTGTATTCAAAATTTCTAAAGACATTATAAATTTTTTTAAAGAATAACTTTTGAAGACATTTATAGACTTTTTATATTTTTAAAGACTTTTGTAGAGTTTTTAAAATTTTTCAATAACTTTTAAAAATTTTACTTTTAAATATTTTTATAGACATTGATGGATTTTTATAAGTATTGAAAGACTTTTATATAGTTTATAAGATTTTATTATAATTTTAATAAAAACATATTTCAACAACAAGTATCTAACAAATAGTGAAACTTTGTTCAATTCATTAATAAAGAAATCATGATATACAATATCAATTACAAAATCATCAAACTATACCAATATCTATATATAATAATAATAATAATAATAATAATAATAATAAATTTATATTTCTTATTTAATAAAAATAATTAATTTTTAAAAGAGTAAATAAAATTACATGAATGTCTAAAAATAAAAATTACTAATAAAATAATAATTTAAAAACATAATACTAATTATTATTGGGAAATTTACAAAAAACTCCATATATTTTAGTGAAATAAATAAAAACCTCATTGTTTATCAGATATTATACAAAAACCTCCCTGTTTTATTTTTCCGTTAATATTTTCCTTCCTCTGTCTATTTTGTGCTGTTAAAATAACGGTTAAAGGACTAAAATGTAATTTAACGGGTCCTTTTTGAAAAAACTGAAGAAATAAGGGATTGATTTTAAATTTTCATATCTTCTTCCTCCTCAATCCTCCCATTTATCAATTGCTTAGCTCAATCATTTCTCACAGCACAATACAACACAATTATACAAGCATCAAGCAATACTTTTCATCATCAAATCAATTTTGCATTTACGATCTGATGGCTCACTTTGTGTTGTTGATCCTTTTAGACAAGGTATTAAATTTATTTATTTATGTTTCTGTATTTTCATGCATACTTCTTTTCGTCTTCTTCCTTTGTCAAGTTTAGGGATTTCTTTTCTTTTCCTTTTTTTTTTACAAAGATTGGAGATATTAGAACACCATGGATGCAGCAGCAACTAGTGCAAATGAAGGAGGAGGTCCAAAGCTCGAAGATTTCTTGGGTTGTTACTCAAATGATGAAACCAAAATTTATTGCCAAGAAACCCAAAACCAGAATAGAATTAATGTTAATAAAGCACTAAGCTTCAATACTACTACCGACAATGGCGACTTAGAAGAAAACCTAACTAACCCATCTTCATCTTCATCTTCATCTTCTTTAATCCAATCTTATAATTACACCGAAAACCCACAAACCCTAGTTCGTAACAATGGTTTGTATCAAGTACCATTTTAAAATAATGGTGGCGGTGGTGGTGTTTGTGTTCCTGCAATCAAATCTTGAATCGGATAAATGCAAAATTGATTTGATGATGAAAAGTATTGCTTGATGCTTGTATAATTGTGTTGTATTGTGCTGTGAGAAATGATTGAGCTAAGCAATTGATAAACGGGAGGATTGTGGAGGAAGAAGATAGGAAAATTTAAAATCAATCCTTTATTTCTTCAATTTTTCAAAAAGGACCCGTTAAATTATATTTTGGTCATTTAACCGTTATTTTAATAGTACAAAATAGACAGAGGGAGGAAAATATTAATAGAAAAATAAAATTGGGAGGTTTTTGTATAATATCTGATAAACAAGGAGGTTTTTGTTTATTTCACAGTTTTTTTGTAAATTTTCCATTATTATTTGTATGCATAATATCTATCCACATAATAGGGAGATTTTTATATATTATCTGATAAACAATAAAGTTTTTGTTTATTTCACTAAAATATAGGGAGTTTTTTTGTAAATTTCCCATTATTATTTGTATGCATAATATCTATCCACATACTAGTAGCAATAGCAACCCTCTTTTTATTAGCAATATCTCTTTGTTATGCTTGAGTCTCATTATCTTGTTCAAAATTTTTTTTTCTTCATCATCACTTGAAGAAGATTCATTATCTATTTCAATTGAGAATTCATCTGAACGACACTCTTTTCGAAGAAAGTTATGCAATCCTACACAAGCTAACACTAACTCTGTTTGGGTTTTATATGTGAACAGTGAAACGGATTTGAAAATTATATATCGTGATTTAAATATACCAAATAATCTCTTAATTATATTTCTCAGAGAAGCGTGGCGAAGATTAAATAAATCATTTTCATTTTCAGGTGAAGACATTTACCATAGAAATCTTGAAGATAGTAATGAACACCTCGAAAAGGAGTTAAAAAATTTAGTCGATTTGCAAATCCACAATCCACCAAAAAATATTTACCTAAAACATATAATAAATAAATGTTAAATATTAATTTCATAAATATTTGATGAATTGAAAATTTAAAAAGTAAAAGAAAATACCATGTGGTACTTTAAGTCCATTATTCCTTAATAAGGCATCATTTAACACTCTTGAGTCGTGTGCAGATCCTTCCCAGCCGCTAAGAACATATATGAATTCAAATCAAAATTACAAGCTGCTAAAATATTTTGTGAAATTGTTCCATGACAATTTTGAAAGCTACTAGTATCACGTTTTTTTACCATTGCGGGAATATGGGTACCATCTATAGCTCTAATACAATCCTAAAGTGATTTAATTAAATCAATAATAATTAAAATCAAGTGAATAATAAATTAAAAATATAGTTAATAATAGTAGTTACAACTTAAAATTGCACATACAATTTAAATTAATAATAATATATTGATAAAAATAAAAATAGCACATACTTACTTTAAATGAATATATCACAAAGTCCATGTTTTTGAATATATCACATTCATTCAAATAAAGTATTACTAGATAGTTTCACTACGAATGAATATATCACAAAGTCCATGTTTTTGAAGTACTATGTGAAAGTCCTGAAGGGTGTTTTTTACATGTCATTTAAGTGCCCAAGGTGGTGAACTAAACTATAGTTTCTCCCCATATCAGTACCTAAAACATAATTTCAAGTTTGATTGCAAGAAAATAGATAGTAAAATAATTTTCATGTCTTGTTTGATAGCTTAGAAAATTATGAAAATGTATTTAGCTAATTCTTAAGAGGAAGCAATCTAATAATAAAGTCAATGTATGATGTCAAATGAACCCAATTAGTGTTGGAGGGAGTAAGTCCACTACCTAAATATGCAAACATTTGCAAATTATAGAAGTATGCTTAAATCTCCTAGCTCAAAATCTCTACTAAAAGAAAACTATGTATTAAAATTTCAGGAAAATATGCTTCTCAGAAAAACCATAATAACCATAGTGCATGATATTGGACCAATTTTATCAATAATAAGCTCAAATTTGATAACATAAAAGAATTTCAATCACTACTCACAATTATTAAACAACAAAAATAAGCTCAAATTTGATAACATAAAAGAATTTCAAGCACTACCCACAATTATTAAACAACATATCAAAAAAACAGAGAACAAAACCATAAAAACAAAAACTTTGAATGGCAAATGTAAAAAAATAAAATAAAAAACTTAACAATATCCCTCCATTAATAATAAGGTGAATAAAATGGTGGATTCTAGTTAATGCAGATGATTTGGATAAAAAATCAGGGGTTGATGACTCTGATGCGATTTTTGAATTTGTGAATTCTAATAGGGTAAGTTCAAAAATGTTTGTTTACGTTTCAATTTTCTGGTATCACAAAAAGAAAAAGAAAGGAAATACATGAATATAGAAACAAAGAAAGCTTTTCTTAACAAAACCATATAACTAGGAAAAGGAATAAAGTATAATTAACAAATAAACAAAAGAAACTTACTCGTTGCAACTCAACCGGAGAAAGAGGACAGCAGGAGAAAGGTGCCGCGATGGGAGTGACAGATGATTGCCGGACCTCAGCCGGACAAGGGAGACGACACGGCAAGGGAGTGGTTTGGTCGAGAGAGGCGTTGCGATATTAGGGATTAGAAGTCTGTGAAAGTATTGTGCACAAGTGGGAGAGAATTTATTCACTGTTCTATTTATATTATTAGCTAAAAAGTCATGTAAAGTAATTAAAAGTCTATTATCTGTAAAAGTCACTGACTTTTTAAATACCTACAGACTTTAAATGACTTTATAAAAATACTAATTGAATATCGGGTGACTTTTATAGACTTTTAAAAATATTTAAAACTCGTAATTGAATACCGAGTGATTTTTATAGAGTTTGTAAAAGTCATAATCCAATACCACCTTACCTTTAAAATTATTAAAAGTCATTAGTTCTCCTGATTGAATACACCTATTTTCTTTTTAAGGGTCAGGTCAAATTATACTCGATTGCCCTACCCGTCCAACGTCATCATTTTGTCAGGCCACGTAGGACGTAAAACGCGGCAGTTTTAATTATGTATGGGTTACTAACACATCTTTAAATTGGCAAATTTCATTTTATTCCATTTTTAGGAGTGTTGCCGAAAAAAATCTTTACAATTTGTGCTAAATTTGTTAAAGATTTGAAAATATGTTTAAATTGTCACAATTCATACTGAATTTGTTATTAAGCCTTATTTTTTTAATTTGTTAAATGGTTAGAATGTAAAAAATATAAAAATGGACACCTTTGTTCGAGACGGAGTGTGTTGGAGTGAGCAAACTGAACCGAATCAAAAAATTCAAACCGCATAAAAAATTGAAGATATAAATTAGTAACCGAAGGCCAAACCATTCAGGTAAAAATTGAACAACATATTTCAATTCGGTTCCATTCGGTTTGGTTATAAAATCGAATAGCAACTTGTCTGCCTTGTCTGGGAAGAGACGGCGACGGTGGTGACATCTCCGAACTGCGGTAACGTACGGGGAGGGAGAGGAAGAGAGATTCTGATCTGAGAGTGACATGAACATTTTTTTTTACCAATTTCACAAAAATAAATTTAATTAAATCATATTCTAACAAAAATTAAAATATTTATTCATTGACAAAAATTGATTCGTAGGAGAATAAGATAATTGGAACTATAAATTGAAGAGAGAATGAGATCGAAAGAAGAAATCGATCGAACCAGAAAGTAGGGGTGTACAAAATCGGTTCGGTTCATCAAAACCGACTAAAAACCAGAGAAATAGCACACTGAAAATCGAATCGAATCGAATGTACCTGAAATCGACAAAAACCGAAAATGAAATTCCATATTCAATTGCTGAAACCCTAAATCAAAATTAACTCCAATTTTACATAAAATTTTGACCAGTTTCATTTATTCACAAATTACAAACATCATCGTCATCAAAGATTACATAAAAACGAAAACAAATTCAAAATAGAAAAGAAAACACAATCCAAGACCCAAAATAGAACGAAAATCAAAATGAAAATCTATACATAACCATCAAATTATCAATGCCAGTTTGCAATTTCATAAGTAGATGTGTGGTGGGGAAGATCGATTAGCGATGGCGCTTTTATTGACGGTATGGCACTGAGCACACTGGCTTTGGGATTTCCGGGTGGTGCTTCCTCAAATGACAAATAGATCAATTTAATCTATCATTAAAGTAAAATAAATGAAGATGAGAGCAAATAAAAAAAAATACCTTATCTGGGTATGGAAGATCTCATTACTCTGGCTAAGAAGAGGTCGAGGGAGAGATTAATGAGTGGAAGCAAAAGAATCTAAATTGGCAAATGGGCACTAAAGATTCTAAAATCTGCAAAAGAAATGAAAATTTTTTATGGCTGTCATGAGAATCGCTATGTGAGGAAGACTTCGAAAGCTTAGTCATTTTCAAAATTTTTTCGTCGACACCTGGTTCTGTTCTCTGCACTTCCCATCCTCCCTCTCCTTTGCCGTCGAGTGAACCTTTCTTCTTTTATGAAGTTGGAAGAAGAATTAGAAGTGGAAGAGAAGAGAAAGTAAAGAGAGGGAGAAGAGAAGGAATGGGCGGCAGAAGTGAAGAGACAGAAAGGGGAAGAGAGATGCAGCAGAGAAGGTTGGATTTAGGGTTTTGTGGAAAGTTATATATATATATATAGTTTGGTTCGGTTCGGTTCAGTTCGGTTCACTAACATCCAAAATAGAACACCGAATCGAAAATTTCTGTTTTTCCCATTTTATAACCGACAACCGAACCGATCTATCGGTTAATCGAAAATTCAGTTCGATTTGGTTCGATTTTCAGTTATTTTGTACACCCCTACCAGAAAGGCAACAACCATCGGTTACTAGGATGTGGACTTGTTAGAGGTCCGCTCTTCAACCTTGAATTGATGATACCAACATCAAATTGCCAGTGACTGATGTAGCTCGTCGGTATCTTCGACGGAGAAGAAGACGACGGTTTGGAGATCGGGGCTTCTTGTTCCCTTCGTAACAATCATCAGATTTTTTAGTAGCTTGAAGGATGAGATAAACTCCGTCAGATTGTCGATTGTTTTGGAAAACGGAGCTTCAGGTGCATCCCACAGAGGTTTGAAGGAAAACGGCAGAGGAAATGAAGGGAAGAATGACGGAGGTGATGGATGGGTAGCTATTGTGTTGAGCGGCTAGGTTTTCAGGATTGCAAGAATGAGAAGAGTAGATTGGTTAGGTTAGGTTTAGGGTTAATATTATCACAAATACAAAATGGTGTAGTTTTGTATTTAGGTTTGGTTCTCGGACACCCAGAACCAAACACTAATAAAAAATATTTAGTTTCCAGGTCTTTATCACCGTAGACTGAACCAAATTACTCGGTTAACCGATTTTCAGTTTGGTTCAGTTTTCTAGTCGGTTGCAATTTGCGGTTAGTTAGTATATATGAAGAAGTTGCTGGAAGACACGTTATGGAGAAAGACTCTTATTATAAATATAAATATAAATATAAATGGAGAGTCCCACGAGTCTATCGTTTCTTTCCGATAATCTTTGAATGACATATATGTATCCTGACCATTGATTTCCCCTTCTCTCTCCTTCCTCTCTATCTCTTCCTTCAGGTTATGGAGTCTGCAAATCAAGAAACAGTCTCTCTTACATTGCCTCTCCTTGCTGACGATGAGGATCATCAGAAACAACACCAAATAGCAGAAAACGATAACTCTTCATCTTTCTTCCATACTTGTTTCCATGGACTTAATGCTGTATCAGGTAATTAACAATTACCAATTTCTTTTTCATTTTCTTCTCATATTATTTCTTTTTTCCGATATAATTTTCCTTTTTGATGTTATGGTCTACACGCATGTATGCTATTATTATATCCCCACAACATGTTAATCTTTTTAAATTAATTACTATAGAAAATAAAAATAGGAACCGCTATTTATAGAGCTAATTTTTATGATGCCAGAGCTTAGAATTTTAATATTTTTTAATTGCCCATTTTACCCTCGACCTTGTATCATTTGCCATTACATTCGAAAGTTCCAACCAGTGCTTTCACATTCCACCTTCCTCTACCCTCCTCGAACAATTTGCTCAAGCTGTCTATTTGCCTCATACAATTTGCTTAGGTTATTTTTGGGGTGAAAAATATTTTGCTTAGTTCATCTAAAAAAAATCCTTGCATAAGCAATTTTCTCCACTCTCATCAAAACAGGGGAAAAAAAAAGAGAGAGAATGAAATTCAATCTGTTAGTATTTGACTCCAGAACTAATGAAACTAGTCTAAGCACGTTTAGAAGGAAGAAGAGAAGGTGTGTTTGGAAAGTAAGAAAGTAATTTTTTTTATTGTCTTCAAAATCCTATTGATGCTATTTTAATTGATTTTATGCGAATGAATGCCGTGGGAATTAAATTATATAAATTTGAGATGATGATGAGGAAGAAGATTTTATTTAAGGGTGACAAAAATTGATAATTTTAACTATGTTGCCAATGAAGAAGGTTTGTTGGTTTTGTTATTAGATTTATTTCAAATCTGCACACTTCTATCTTTGAGTGTTTTTATAGAATTGAAACTTTGGTTTCATGGGTTTGGCAACCATTGTTGTTGTTGGGTCCGGCAAAGTGAATGAGAAGAAGATGATACCATCTGAAAAATTGCTAGCGAATGGGTAATAACGTAGAGAGAGAAAAAAAAGAAGGGTAATTAAGTCAGTTTAATTATATAAAAAATTTACTACTCTGATATCATAAAAATTAATTCTGAAAATAACGCTATCCTAAAATTATATATTGGCTATAATTAGCCTTACTAATTTTAGCTAGGTGTATAAATATATTCTATTTATAGAAGAATATTCCATATTTTATTCTTTTCTTAAATCAAATTTCTTTAAAAGTAAAAGAAACTCTCATAATATAATCTAAGACCTTAAGATAACTTATTATTAAACTTGTGATTAAAATATTTTTAGTTTTTAAAAGTCACACACATATATATATATATATATATGCGCGCTTACAAGGTCAGAAAAATCCAAATGCTTTAATCATTCCCATGAATGATTAATATTAATATAAACTGATTAATTGTCTCGAGATATACTTTGTCGAGGGGATGCACCAATTTTATATTGTTCATAAAATATAAAACTAACTCAATGTAAAGGTGTCTTCTGAGGTAGGACCATTCCACTTATTATGTGAAGACCACGAGGATAAATAGTAGTCTTTTTTTTTTTTTAACAGAAAAGAGTAGTCTCACTATAAGTGGAATGGTACATTATAAGTGGAATGGTACGTATTAGGTTAACGAGGTTATTATTATTACTGTTAATATTTAAGTTATTGTGACCAACCAAACCACCACCTTTTAATAATAGAAAATGATAAATTACAAAACGACAAAACTAATTACACATTCGAGACAAATAAAGACAAGCGAAGCTTGAAACCCTAGAATACTGTAGACATTAGAAACCTAGTTGCATTAATTTTAAAATGTTGACTCGTTTCAACACAACACACCAACTCACTAAATAATTGGGCTGCTTCTTCTAAGCATTTAATCATTGTATCCGTAGTCTATGGTTTACGTAATTGTTTTGTGTTGTTTGTTTATTGGATTCTTTTGATAAACATACAAATGAAATCTTACTCACGTTTCTTAAGGCAATCATGACATTGTTTGATTTTTCAATTGCCCCAGTAACATACTAACTGGTGTGTATAAAGTGTAGATGTGAAATGTTATTTTGTAATTTATTATATAAAAATAATTTAAAATAAAGTGTAATTTATTATATAATTATTATGTAAAAATAATTTAAAAATAAAGTATCTAAATAAGAGATTTGATAGTACTAGTAAAAGTTTGTTAATTATCTTTTGGTATCTAATTGATTAATTACGAAAAACTAATTAGTAAATAAAAAATCTGAGAAAATAAATAAATACAATGTTGCAATTCACATTGACATTATATTTAAATATTCTCTAACAATAAAGGTGGCTAAATTAAATAGATGAATTTAATTTTTTATTTAAAAAATTTAAAAGTAATTATTTAAATTAGTTAAAATATCTATAAAATATAAATTCTTTATAAAAAATATAAGATATAAATTAAAAATAAGATACATCTAAATTATTTATCAAATGGATGGTAGTTTTGTCTTTTTCATGTCATTTAACAGATAAATATTACAGTTGAATTGACCACTAAGTGAAGGACCTATTAAAATAATTGTTATACTACGAGAATCTCAGAGTGAACTAGTATAAAACTGAGTCAGCTGAAAATAATTATCCAACTAAATACCCCCTTTCTCTATAAATGTAAATATATTTTTCATGACACATTTTTTTAAAACAATAAAATAAAATTTATCCAATTTACAATTAATTTCTAATTACATAAAAAATTAACACTATTACATTTAAAAATTAAAAAAAAAAATTCACTCTTCTTATTTCTAATATTCACTTTTTTTTATTTATAAGGAATAATATTAAATATATATATATATATATATATATATATATATATATATAATTTTAATTCAAATTAAAAACATACTTATATTTGTGAATACCAAAAACAAAAAATTAGACATATTTTGTGAACGATAAGGGTATATAACACAATAAAAATATTAGCGACCGACAGAAAATTAGTAATTAATATTTGAAGGATAGAGAGGAAAAAAAAAAGCAACGTGTTGTTGGGGGGAAAAAGTGGTTAGTTTTTATTTATAGATAATAGTGACAAGACTTAAGCAATTAATATTTCAATTTATGGGACAAGGGTCAAGTATACAACCATTAGAAACTGATGTTTTAGTATATTAAAGTTTTGGATTTTCGAGATGATTTCGACAATTTTTGATTTTAGATTTCTGGTCACAATTAGACGATGATGCCAACTAGGATGCCATGCATTAATCTTGCCAGAGTGTTGGCTAGAAAATGAGAAAGGGTATTTAGTTCGAAACAAAATCCAAAGATTGGGTATATATTTGCAAGGAAAAAAAGTTGAGTACCATGTTGAAATAAGGGTAAAAATTGGGTAATTTGAGTGAAACCTAGCTTTGTTTGTTTGTTATAGAAAATAAAGTTCAGGTGCATGGGCCAAACACAAAGTTTGAGGTGCCGCAAACTTTCTAGTATAAAACTGAGTCAGCTGAAAATAATTATCCAACTAAATACTCCCTTTCTCTATAAATGTAAATATATTTTTCATGACACATTTTTTAAAAAAAATAAAATAAAATAAAATAAAATATATCCAATTTACAATTAATTTCTAATTACATAAAAAAATAACACTATTACATTTAAAAAATTAAAAAAAAATTCACTCTTCTTATTTCTAATATTCACTTTTTTTATTTATAAGGAATAATATTAAAATATATATATATATATATAATTTTAATTCAAATTAAAAACATACTTATATTTGTGAATACCAAAAATGAAAAATTAGACATTTTGTGAACGATAAGGGTATATAACACAATAAAAACGTTAGCGACCGATAGAAAATTAGTAATTAATATTTGAAGGATAGAGAAGGAAAAAAAAAAGCAACGTGTTGTGGGGGGAAAAGTGGTTTGTTTTTATTTATAGATAATAGTGACAAGACTTGAGCAATTAATATTTCAATTTATGGGACGAGGGTCAAGTATATAACCACCAGAAACTGATGTTTTAGTATATTAAAGTTTCGGATTTTCGAGATTATTTCGACAATTTTTGATTTTAGATTTCTGATCACAATTAGACAATGATGCCAACTAGGATGCCATGCATTAATCTTGCCAGAGTGTTGACTAGAAAATGAGAAAGGGTATTTAGTTCGAAACAAAATCCAAAGAATGGGTATATATTTGCAAGGAAAAAAAGTTGAGTACCATGTTGAAATAAGGGTAAAAATTGGGTAATTTGAGTGAAACCTAGCTTTGTTTGTTTGTTATAGAAAATAAAGTTCAAGTGCATGGGCCAAACACAAAGTTTGAGGTGCCGCAAAGACAAAATGTCAAAGTTTAAGGGCAAAATTATTTACTACCTCTGTATTTTTTATTTCTTTACATTGAAAATGTATGATTAGATTCAAGTTTGGTATTGATAGTTTGATGGGTTGGGTTAGGTAGATTAAAATATTATTTATATATTAATTACAGTAATTATATTTTATAAATAACCTAAACATACTTTAATCTACCTAACTCAACCCATCAAACTATCAACATCAAACTTGAATATAATCATATCTTTTTCAGTGTAAAGAAATGAAAAATACGGAAGTAGTATTAGACAACTTGGATTTGGATAAATAAGTTTTAATATGGTAGGAAAAAAAAATCGTAAAACAATACTTCGTCCGCTCTATTGATATAATTACACTTAATTTTTTACAAATACCAAAAAATATTAATATATCAATATTCAAGGGCTTGTAAATGATTTTTATAATTTTAGAAAGCATATTTGAAATAAATTAATAAAATAGATTAGTTAATCTATTTTTTTAATGTTTGAAAAAAATATCATGTGTCTATTTATATGTATGGGGGGAGTAACATATAAGAAGTTAAGAGTAGTATATGCTTATAAATGTTAATGTAGTTAGTCAATATAAGGGGTTTTTTTTTTTTATAAAGAAAATAGTATATATATATGTTTATGTTTTTTTAAATATCTTTTTATATATAAAAGTAGAGGGATATTCTAATATGTAAGAGAGAAGAAAAAATAAAAGGGAATATACTAAACTAGATAGAGTAAAGAGATGAGGTTATATCCAGAAAGAAGAGATTGTAGCCTCCCATTTGTCTGTCCTATTATATAGCAAAGTGATGCGTATTAGGCCAACACATCTCATCACTTCGTTTTTTTGGTACACTTCCAAATTCATATAAGCTACACGTTCTTCATGTGACTCTCGTTACGTTATCATCTGGTTCGTTAATTATCTCCTTAGTATCTTAAAAATATATATATATTAGCCACTAACTTGGACCTAATGAAAAATTCCATCTTGTTCAAGTCTAGTTTGACGATCACCAAACTAAAGGATAGTGACCTGATAGTGAGGTAATGTCATAAAAAATCAGAGGTCCCAAGTTCAAACCCTCTAGAGGGTAACTAAAGGAAAAAAAAATAGTTTGACAATCATCAGATAAATAACATCGGGTTTGGTATACATCAAATTTATTTGAACATTCTATTTGATTAATTTACTCTTAAATCAGAAATTTAATTTTACAGAATAATTATGAGAAACTCTATATAAAATTTTCTATTTTTCTTTAAAAAAAAAGGGCATACGCTTTATCATCATTTTTTAACATAGTTAGACCGCACCCAGCTAGCATATTAATATATTAGTGTAGTTAGCACCATTAGAACTCAGGACCTCATCCTAGGGTGGTGCGAGTCCTAGCTTTATCATATCATAATCACCTTAAAAAGAAAAGAACACGTTTAGAAAAGATGCTATGCAAGAGAAGGTACGTTTGGATAGAGAGTTTTTAAGCACATTTAAAATGCTTCTGATAGAGGCTTCTCTGATAAAATACCCTCCAAAACTTGTTTATAAATATATTTATATCAATCACGATAGTTAAAATAAACCATACCATAGAGATTTGCAAAAGTGTCTCTAAGAGAAATAAAAAAGCAGGGGCAGCTAATTCCACTACGCCACCATCCTTCATTTAATAGAATTGTCCATAAGTCAAGACCTTCTGCCTTCTGGTTTCTAAGTTTCTTACCTGGAACTTCAATGGAGGCCAGTAATGGTGAAGATGGTTCATTGGCTGCTCCTCTCATTCTTGATCAGAACCCACAAAAGCTAACCAAATTGGAAGATATAGAATCAAATTATAACCATTATAGTAAAGGAACTACCTCTTTTCTCAAGACCATTGTTAATGGACTCAATGCTTTATCAGGTTTTGCTCATAATTAGTGTCATATTAGTGCTAGAAATCATTTGATTTTACAATAAAAGCTAATGTTTTGGTATTTTACAGGAGTTGGAATACTTTCAACCCCATATGCAGTATCAGAGGGAGGGTGGTTGAGCTTGATTCTCCTATTTGTGATTGCCATTGCAGCATTTTACTCAGGCTTGTTGATCAAAAGATGTATGGATGCAGATTCTGATATCAGAACCTATCCTGATATGGGAGACCGAGCTTTCGGCAACAAAGGAAGAATCTTGATATCCGTTTTCATGTACGCAGAGCTGTATTTGGTCGCCATAGGTTTCTTGATTCTCGAAGGAGATAACTTAGAGAACTTGTTCCCAAATGTGGAAGTTGAAGTTGCAGGATTCCATCTTCAAGCTAAACAAACTTTTGTTATAATTGTTGCTCTTATTATCCTCCCTACCCTTTGGTTAGACAATTTAAGTTTACTTTCTTATGTATCTGCAAGTGGGGTTTTAGCTTCTGCTATCATTCTTGTTTCAATTTTCTGGACTGGAGCTTTTGAAGGAGTTGGATTTCATCAGAAGGGAAGATTGCTTAACTGGGATGGAATCCCTACTGCTGTTAGCTTATATGCCTTCTGTTACTGTGCACACCCAGTTTTCCCAACCCTCTATACTTCTATGAAGAAGAGGCATCAATTCTCCACTGTAAGTCAATTCTCATTTCCCAATCTAGATTTGGTTATTCTTTCATAAACTCTTCTCATTTTCTAATCTGAATCTGACCCTTTTTCGCTGCAGGTTCTGTCTGTTTGCTTCTTTTTATGTACCTTCAGCTATGCAGCAATGGCGGTAATCGGTTATTCCATGTTCGGTTCACAAGTTCAATCTCAAGTAACCTTAAACCTTCCGGTCAGAAAGTTAAGTTCAAGAATTGCAATATATACTACTCTGGTGAATCCCATAGCCAAATATGCATTGATGGTTACACCTATAGTGAATGCCACCAAGAATTGGTTCCCATGGTACTGGGGCAAGAGGCCCTTCCACATGTTTATCAGCACGGCTCTTTTGATCAGTACTGTAATTGTAGCGCTGTCTGTCCCTTTATTTGGTTATCTCATGTCGCTGGTCGGAGCATTCTTAAGTGTCTCAGCTTCAATTATAATTCCATGTGTATGTTACCTGAAGATTTCGGGTATTTATAGGAGACTTGGATGTGAAATGGTGACAATAGTGGGCATTGTGATACTGGGTATTATGGTAGCATTGTTTGGTACTTACAATGCAGTTTTGCAGATTATAGGGCATTTATAATAACCTGTAGCAAATTGCAGGGATTTTAATGTAAGCTATTACAATCAATGATAACGTTATTATATATTTTTCAGATATCCATATCAGAAATTCAACAAATGCAATTGAACAAAAACCTTTTCTACAACAAATGTTGATTGATTAAAATCGCTACAAGTTCAGCATCTGCATATGCAAGTTCAATACATCTAGCAACTTGTAGATACCTTGCTTGTCATCCTGAGAATCATACCCCGAGAAGAACTCATGGACTGAGCCAGCTAATTCGATACAACTCTCTCCACCTTTCTTCTTCAAACCAGTAGTTCTCATTGCCCCCCTAACGCTTGCTGCTTTCTCCCACATCCCTGCATCAGCATACATATTTGCCATCATCACCAAATTCCCACTTCTCCTCGGCTCTAGTTCAAGCAACTTCTTTCTCACCTTATCTCCTAACCCATCACTATCATAAACACAGTGAATACTGCATGCACTTAGCAATGTCCTCCAGATAATGGGATCAGGCCGGAAAGGCATACGCATTATAAAGTCATAAGCTTCTTTGAGACGGCCTGCACGACCTAAGAGATCAACTAGCGCACCATAATGTACCATCATTGGTTTAATCCTGTACTTATGCTCCATTTCATGGAAGTAGCGGAACCCATCATCTACCAAACCGGCATGACTACAAGCACAAAGAACACCAAGAAATGTGACATAATTTGGGCGTATATTAGACCTGTTTAACATTTCAAGAAAGAGTTGAAGGCCCCCTTCAGCAAATCCATGTTGAGCTAGCCCTAAAATCATTGCACTCCATGTCCACACATTTTTCTCCCCCATTCTATCAAATACTAGCTTAGCATAACCCACAGCTCCACTTTTTGCATACATATCAACAAGCGCAGTACCCAATTGATAATTCAGTACCAACCCTTTTTCAATCACTTGAGAATGAATCCATCTACCTAATCCTAAATTCCCAGTTTCAGCGCAGGCTGCAAGCATGAGCACCATGGTTGTCTCATCTGGCTCAAACCCAAAATCCCTCATTTTCACAAAATACTCAACTGCACCCCCAATCTGCGAACACTCCACACAACTTGTAATGATTGCATTCCACGAAACCACAGTTGTTTCACACATTTCGTCGAACACCTTACATGCACCCAAAAACTTCTTGCAAGTACCATAAAAATGAACTAAATTATTATTGACATACACATCACAATCCAACCCATGCTTGAAAAGATCAGCATGCACTTGCTTCCCTTCTTTGATAGCAAAAGAATCAGTACAAGCTTTGAGAAGAAAAGGGTACGTCAAATTATTGGGTCTACTTTGCTCTCTTCGCATTCTCCAAAAAACCCATATGGCCTCTTTGGGTGTATTACTGGTTGCATAGCCTCTAATGAGCATATTCCAAGAAGCTGGAGGCTGACATAAAGAATTCTTAATAGAGTTATAAAGAAGAGCTTGGGCATAATTCAAGTTCTGTGATTGAGACAAGGAGCAGAATCGAATCAGTTCGGATATGAGAAAGGTATCTTTTTGCAGAGAAAAGATATGAATTTGGGCGTGGATTTGTGAGAGTTGTTTGATTGAAGAACAAAGTTTTAGGAGACAGAGGCATTGGTGTTTTATGGAGATGAAATTTGAATTGCCGTTCACGGCTTTTGGTAGCCCAACCATGCATTTGTTGTTGGGCGGCAGGCAGACACTGAACTGATCTGAACTGGCTACAAATTTTAAATTCTCTCCCCAGAACTCGAAAACTCCTGGGGGAAGTGTGCTCCCACGTCGTTTAGTGATTATTTCAAGTTAAACGACATTCATTGTCATTTATAAAAAAAACCAGTGGAAAACCATTCTCATCAGGAGTAAAAACTTGGTTACGGAGAAAAAGAAAAGAGAGAGAGAGAACCGATTAATTACATATTTTAATTATGCAAAAAGAGAATTATTTATTGATTTGTATCTGGTTCTTGTTACAATATATACAAACAATCTAAAACACTGTACACATTGACATAATGTCAGCTAAACATTTGTCATATCACGTATAGATTTTCTATCTACTTGTAATATAAGAGCAGGAACATTTGTAAATTCTGAAAGAATTGCTCGGAACTCATCTCCACTCAGAGTTTCCTTCTCTAGTAGCACCTCCACTAATTTGTCAATCGCCTCTCTGTTTTTCCTTATATGTTCCTTTGCAATCTCATATGCTCTTTCAATTATGCCTCTAACCGACTTGTCAATATCCTCTGCAAGTTTTTCAGACATGGAATTTCTGGCTAACATTCTTAGTACAACATCACTGCTTTGTACTGTTGGATCAATCAATGCCCAAGGTCCGATTTCCGACATGCCAAACATTGTTACCATCTGTATTTTGGTTAAACAAAGTTAACATTTCAAGCAAACTAATACGGTTGAAAGATTTATGTATATTCTCTTTTGTTTAATTCTAAGTATAATCAAGATTACCTGTCTAGCGACTTGTGTGATTTGTTGTAAATCACCTGCCGCACCAGTGGTTATTTCTGGTTCACCAAAAATAACTTCTTCAGCTGCTCTACCTCCAAGTCCTCCAACTATTCTAGCAAATAGCTGTTGCTTGGAGATGAGTGCAGGATCTTCACCAGGAAGGAACCATGTCAGTCCTCGAGCCTGTCCTCGTGGGATTAGTGTTACTTTTTGAACAGGATCATGTCCAGGAGTCAATGTCCTGCAAATGAATATAAATATAAAGATCAATTAAGGTTCAATAGGTTTAGTACATTAAGAATTACATGTTAGATACAGAAAGGGGAAGCTTACGCGCAAACGGCATGGCCAACTTCATGATAAGCTACCAACATTTTGTTTTTTCCATCTGTCATCTTGGTTCCTTCCATGCCTGCTACGATTCGATCAATTGAATCGTCAATTTCTTTTAGAGTGATCTTATCTTTGCCTCTTCTACCAGCGAGAATCGCAGCTTCATTCATCAGATTGGCCAAGTCTGCTCCACTGAATCCAGGAGTCCTCATAGCGATGATACTCAGAGAAACATCATTGTCAAGTTTCTTGCCTTTGCTATGAACCTTTAATATATCTTCTCTTCCTTTGATATCTGGCAGCCCAACACTTACCTAATCAAGAAGCAAGAATTTTGCATGCATTATCAACCAGTAAAAGGCTAATTGGACAACAAAACAAGGTGGAAGCAATAGAAATTTACCTGCCTGTCAAATCTTCCTGGCCTAGGCAAAGCAGAATCAAGAATTTCCGGGCGATTAGTAGCAGCAATAACAATAACTCCACTATCACCAGCAAAACCATCCATTTCAGTAAGCAACTGGTTCAATGTTTGTTCCCTCTCATCATTTCCACCACCAATGCCCGTTCCTCTTTGTCTACCAACAGCATCTATCTCATCAATAAATACCAAACATGGTGAGTTTGCCTTCGCCTTGTTGAACAAATCCCTCACTCTTGAAGCTCCTACACCAACAAACATCTCAATAAACTCTGATCCTGAAAGAGAAAAGAATGGAACTCCTGCTTGCCCTGCTATTGCCTTTGCTAGTAATGTCTTTCCTGTCCCAGGAGGTCCTACTAACAAAACCCCTTTAGGAATTTTTGCTCCCACTGCAGAAAATTTCTCTGGTGTTTTCAAGAATTCAACAATCTCTTGAAAATCTTGCTTGGCTTCATCAACTCCAGCAACATCATCAAATGTCACACCTGTGTTGGGTTCCATTTGGAATTTGGCTTTGCTCCTGTATTTCATTATGTATTATATAAATTAAGCTATCAAAAATAAAGATCATTGAGCTACTAATTTCAACAATAAATTAATTAGAAGTTTCTGATCCTGTATTATCTACAGGTATTAACATTAATAAGGGAAACAGTGTGAAAAAAAAATATATAGCCTACCTTCCAAGTCCAAATGGTAAGTTGGGGCCTCCAGGAGTATTCATGTTTGATGACCTTAACAGCAAAGCGCCAAGCAAAATCAAAGGAAAGGCAAAGTTCCCCAACAAGTCGAGCAAAGCAGGAACCCAATTCCCTTCCATTGGAAAAACAGCAAAATCTACATTTTTCTCTTTTAATTTCGTTAACAACTCTTGTGGCAACCCTGGTAATTGTACTTTGACTCTTTGAATCTTTTGAAGCGTTGGATTGAAAATTTCAGCAATTGCTGCAGTTCCATTCTCTAACAAATCTACTTTCCTGACATCACCTTCATCTAAATACTGCAAGAATGTTGAATATGATATTCTACTAGAAGTTGAAGCACTTGGACTCTGAGGCTCAGCTTTTGCAGGCTGAGCAGAAAAGGCTAAACCTTGACTTAGGAGACCTAAAGAAGTGGCATTTAGCAGATTTCTTTTGCTTATTTTTGTATCTAATGATGTTTTATGACATGGCTTTTCTCTATTAGAAACTTTGGAGATGTGGGTATCCTTTGAAAGGTCCTGAGATTTGCATATGGGAGTTTGGGGAAGAGATAGAGATAGTGCAGGTGACATGTTTGCCAGAATGTTGCAATGATTCCTAGGAAATGAAGATTTGGTTGGTAAGTTAAATTTATTTTGGTAGGAATGTGCAAAGTAGTTTAAATAAACTGGAAGTATGTTTCCAGTACATCATTTGGCAGTTTTTGAGTTGATATTAGTAGGTTTTTCATGAAGGGGCTAGAAATTCTTTGTTATAGCTAAAGTACAAAATGAAGGGGCCTGGACTTCTCCTTTGAAAAGTCCAGTTTATGTTGACAAAAAAAAAAACAGGTGTTATCTGCTTCTAGATTCAGTTTGAAGACCATACACTTGGAAGTAAAAGAAACGGACAAGTTGCCAATTGGACTTTCAGATTTTGATCACGCTATAAAGCATATCCTAAAAGGAAGTTGCCAATTGGACTTTCAGATTTTGATCAGGCTATAAAGCATATCCTAAAAGGACGCTATGTCGAAATGTTATTATTTGGTGGTGTCAATACGTTCTTTCATTTTGCATAAAAGCAAGAAAAAACAAATAGAAATCAGTCAAAATGTAATGCTCAAAGCTAGTGCAAACATCCTTATATACAAGAATGAAATGAATACAAAATATAACGGTCTAAAACAGTAGATTTCCTGATAATCACTACTCTTCCTCACCAACTAAATTGTTATCTGCTACAAATCACTATAATCTATGTGCATATTTCTCTGATCTAAGTGAAGAATATCTGACACAGGTCACACAAAATGTACAATCAAATGCTAATCTATGTTTACCTATATCTTAGAAAACTGAAGTGATAGCTATGACTAACGTTGGTGAATCCTCTGCTCTCTTCTGTGTAAGTCAATGAAGTCTTAGAAGAAATCTTGCATTTCTCATAAACTTGAACAGCAAATAG
The DNA here is from genome assembly GCA_949640765.1 of Croton laevigatus. Classification (NCBI taxonomy): domain Eukaryota; kingdom Viridiplantae; phylum Streptophyta; class Magnoliopsida; order Malpighiales; family Euphorbiaceae; genus Croton; species Croton laevigatus. Next base: position 11,444 of record CATIWJ010051847.1, on the reverse strand, counting down.
GCTCATTTCCTTGTTGCAAATTCTGCCATAGGCAAAGCATCTGTCTGGGGCTTTGGTAGTGAGCAACAACATACCCATCTTTGCACCCCTGATTGTGAACTCTATCTTCATTTATATAACTAACCTGCAAATTCCCTTTTTTCATCTCTGCTATCCATATTCCCATAGCAACATCCTCTAGTTTGAACATCTACATGGGAACTTCAGTTTTTAGAAAATTGGTTCTTCTCATAATCAACAAATGATAAAAGATCACAATCAAGGGAAAGTAAACTTGCGTTGAACAATTTTATCATCCATTCCTACCTTTAATTGACCTTTTCTGTGCCTCTTGTAAACAGCTTTTGCAATGTCTTGTGATACAACATAACCAGGACCATGTGCCCAAGGTGGATAATAACTCTCGTTCCATTCCTTCATCAAGCAAACGAGGGCTGTTAAAGAATGAACTATTTATAAGGAAATATGACATGCAAAAAAGCATGTGAATGCACACACAACACATAGTATTTCCTTGTTTAATCTGGTTTAATGTAATGTGATAACCATGTCATAACTCATAATAGTAATCATCACCTTCCTGTTCTAGGCATAGCCTTTCAGTATCGGTAATGGATATTCCGTTTAAACTTTAAGAGTTTATGCAAAATAATATTTTATGCACTTAGTAATTCTCCTTCATATTCCGACTATCCTGTTGTTCATTCTATTCCCCAACCTGCACCGGGAGGTTCATATACTCTTTTCCCGTGAAAGCTAAGTCAACAAAAGTACACCATATGCCAAATCTGTTAAATAACTAGGAAACATGCTGGTTCCTAAATCATTGATTCAGTATTTCTCTAAATAAAAGTATGATATTCATCGGCAAAAATGAAAAACTTTGAAGCCTTAGAGGAAATTTTCAAAAATCATCAATTAAAAGCAACAATGGAACTGGAAGGAAAAATAAAGGACGTATAAGCTCTTCATAAATAGAAGTTCCAAATTGGTTTATGAGATTCTATTGTTTGAATGGCCAGGAAAGGCCAACAGCAAACATCAGACGGTCTAGATAGCTGGATCTATTTCCAAGAACACAGAGATCATGATCTAACCAAGGATATCAACCTCCAAAACAGAATCCAACACTATCTGGTTCAAAAGATATGTACTTATTTTCTCAAGAGCTTTATATAAGATGGCAGCAATGCTACAAACTACTATACTTAGATTTTACTTATCTGATACACCGAGGGGCATGCTGAAATTTTCAAGTTACGCTTTGCATGAAGAGTGAATGAATGTGGAAGAGATGGATTTTAATCATCACCATTATTCATTTATGCTGCTGATCAAGGTTCAGCAATGTTGACCAATTTAACAGAATTAAAAGATGTTGAGCAGAAACTTACCTCAAGGCTGATATACCATTTACTATTTGGATCCCGATGAGGCTGTGCATTGTAGTTTATCAGACCATACAGAAGCCCATGCTTTATATTAGTTCGTTTCAAAGAAGTTAGCACTTCATCCACTCGAACAAATGAATCATCATCTGTTTTCATGACATATTTGGCTGAAACAACCTCTGCCTGTCAAAAGAGACAACGAACCAACAAGATAGTCTCTTTGTTAATTAATAAGAAAGGGAAATTATAGTCTTTTTCTTCGTTAATGAGAAGTGAGAAATTACCCCAAAAGTACATATTGCTACAGTTTTCCAGGTTATAAGATTGTAATAGTCAACAAAAGGCATCAGTTGAATGTCTCTATAAGTTTGTAGCTCATTCCAGAGTTGCTCATTCACCATCTGGTTTTTATGCTGCAAATATGATAAAATGTATGATATTTCCACTTTCCAATGTGTTCCTCAATTACATGAGTTGATAATTTGACAAGAAAGCCTTCTAGGATTGAACTAGACAAGATACTTCAAGACTGCACTTCAAAACTTATGATGTATATGGTGCACATATCAGCTACAAACAGATTTTGAATGTAATGTGTAGCGGACTAAAACAGAAGGAGAATACGGTTCTAACCAGACCAACAAAAAAGCGCACTGCAACTGCTCCTGTCTTCACTGCAGGGTACAGCATCCATGTTCTACGAACGGCCATCCTACGTTCAAAATTGTTGGCCGTAGAAAAGACACCAATGAAAAGATCCAAGGGTTGGTGCAATTGCAGTTCAGTTGACTTCAATGACTCTAAGTCAACAATGTGCTCTGATTCCTCGGATGAGGGTAAGCCACTGGCCAAGACAGAAATTAATTTCAAGTCTCCAGATAACCTGACTTGACTGACAAGCCAAGGCTCCAAAGTCTGTAAACATGAAGACATTGATAACTATTAAAATGAGCAGAAACAAAGAAGTTAAGTGTTCAAACTAAATGTTTTAAATACTCAGGATGAAACAAGAGAAATACTTCACGATAAGCAAAGGACGTTATGTGCTTTCCATCAACTGTCATCTGAATTCCTTCTTCTCCCACTCTTAGTGTCATGACTGACAAATACCCTTGCTTGAATGGAAAGTAGTGTCCAGATCCAAAATTGCTCCTTTGTGGCCATTTAAAGATGTTTGATGATCTGCTTGAAGTATAGTTGTGGCTAAAAACTTTCCCCACCATTTCATTGCATTGGATTAATTCATCAACTATGCATTATAAGAAAAAGAAAGCTGAAAAGTGAGTACTAACGCGCAGAGATGACAGAGTATAAAATATTCAATACATACACAAGACAAGAATATGCATCCATAGTTATGATTATCGTCCCCACTATAATGTGTTTGCTCCAAAATTTAATTTACTTTTAACAGAAAAAAATATCTAGAGAATGGGAGACATTTCATCAGATGTTCATTATAATAATTTTTCATTTCCTATCACCCTTCAAGATCCTCAAGTAATTAGTTTGCATTTTCAGAGATCAAATGTCAAATTTGAAACATCTTTACTTAACAATCAAGGTAGGGTGAATAACATTCCAATAGAGTAAAAAGTAATAAAAACAGCTAAAGTTGCAAAGAGGTTTTCTTGTTGACAAAAAGTTACAGATTCATTTAGCAAATTCCAAATATATTCAAAGTTAGGAGCTTATTTCAAAATTAACTAGATTACAGAACACTTTGTTCATCTAGTATAGTGACTAAGGAGATGGAACAGTTACTCACCTTTCTTGTTTTCACTTGGAACAGATTGGGGGCACCTCTCCTCTTCGCCCCAATCATGAGCTGCTGTCCATGTGTTTTGAACAATCACAGGATTCTCAGTTCTCTTATCACCTAAAAGTCGAACATTATAATGCAGAATAATAGGAGGCTCTGGCTCTCCTGGAAGTGGTTCCCCTGATAAATCTATCCGGAAGCTACCAAGAAGACCATTAGGAATGCCAATTATAGTAATTGCAGAACCCTGAATAAGCCCACATGGTATTCTGAGCTTATAACCATCATCTCCTAATTCTGTGGTATTCATCTTATTAAGAAAATAAGGACACTGTCTTGCATTCACTTTATGAAATGAAACTTCTTTAGTATCTTCTTGTTCCTTCCTATTGAATGACTCCATAAGACTCTCCCATGCAACTTTAGCTTCTCTGATAGCCTCTACTCCCTTAGGTAAACCTTTTGAATAATTGACTAGGTGTCTCATATGATTCCAAGTCAGTAATGAACTTCGAACTTCATCAGAAAAGTTTCTATCAATAAAGAGACTAGAGACTAGTATTCCCACCGAAATGGCTTGGTTATCAGTTTCTGGGTTATGGAATAAAGGTGGAACCCCATCTTCAATCCAATTAACAGGATCAGATAAGTTGACAGCAACAGAACCCAGCAATGTACTTTCCCCAAATGGATTTCTCATCATACCTTCTCTCAAAAGTAATAGTATGAAGAAGGACCCAATTAAAACACCCCAGATAGGCCACATCCATTTCTTCATCTTTCTGTAACTGAAAACAATTTTATCTACATCAATAGTTTCAAACTCAAAGATTAGCGGAAAACACTCAAAACAAGAAATATATTACACTGAACCAACGCACCAATTGTTTTCTCTGAGTTTCCTCCTTGTTCAACCCAACTCATACACTATAATCGCAATCCTGAATTTCAAACTCAAATTTACCGAATCCAGAGAATGACAGGGGTTCAATTTTCAAATAGCCCTGCGCTTTGCAATCATTTGAAGTAACAAAACATTACAATAATAACAGCAAAAGAAAAAAATGATAATTAAAGCTTGATATAATAGCTTAATGTATAATAAGTAGTTGATGAAAAATGGAAGCGTAAAAGCAACTTCAATTTTGAAATCAATTCCACAACTGCCATTTTTTGAAAGCTTAACTAAAAATACTTAAAAAAAATGACGCGTGTGCAAGAAGCCAAGCAAGCAACAGCCCACACAGGAACAAAATGCTAACATATAGTAGTATATAATAGAGAAGTAATTACAGAGAGAGATAGACATACCTGAAAATAGAGAAATCGCGAAGAGTGAAAGAAGAAGAAGAAGACGACTGAGTCAATACAGAAATTCGAAAATGAAGCGCATTTTTTTTGAAGTCTACGCCAAGAGGCGGTTGTTGACGATGTTTTCCATTTTTCCATTGTGGTTGGCTCCTTCCTTGTTATATATACGTTTCGGAACACAAATCACGCGGCCGGCAATAAACGTTGTCGTATGACTCTAACATTTTGAATTTTTCCCTCAGAAAAAAAAATAATAGTATATATTAAAATATAAATATAAATTAAGATTGGATGAGGTGGTTAAAATTTATCTACCTTCATTAGCTAGTTGTCAAAGTTGTAGTAAATTTGCTCTTAATTTTTCCTAGCTTCAAATTTTGATTTTCAGGTTTCTCAATTTTTGGACCATTAAACCATTTGTCCTTCCATAAATTTTGAATTTATTTTTCATTGAAAATAAATGAAAGACTATTTACCCGCGATTTTTCTCAAAACTAATTTTTCTAAAACATATTTAAATTATTTAGAATTACTTAATTTAAATTGTTTAGTGTATACGAAATTTAGCTCATCAAAAAATATTTTTCTCATTTTCTATCTAAAATCGATATCGGTTTCACCAAAAACATCTGCTCCGCCGTAAAGACTTCAACTGCTAGTTCAGACTTCTAACAATTTGCTCCAATTTTCTGTCTCATTTGAGCTTTGCAACCCACAACGTAGGAACTCTATATTTTCAATTGGCTTCTATCAGCATTGTAAGACCTAGTAATTTGGAAAGTACCTTTTAGTTATAGTTATTAATGTAGTTATATTGATAGCAAAATTTTTAGTAGAATAAGTATACTTTTTAAAGAATCGAATGTAGCGGTAAAATGGTCACTTAGTAGGTTAAAAAAAATGGAGATGAATTTGGTGTTTTTTGTACCTAAACGATAATTTATGCTTTAATATGATAATTTTAAGTATAATATTGGTACTAGTTAAGTTCGGGGTCTACTTGCTAGTGTTCAAATGCCTTGCCATTCATGTGAAAAATTTTTAACTCGGAATCTAGGGTTAATTTTGTCAAATTATTATTTAAAATAAATTTTAAAAATTTTGAGTATAATATTAATTACATTTCAAGTTGGAAATTTTCAAATGCTCAAACACGTTAGTCTATAATTTTTTTTTGGAGAAGAAATAAAATAGAAAATAAATTAATATAAGAATATATATTAAATTAATTATTAGGCTTAAAATTAAATATTTTTATTATTAGAATTATTTATTTACTTATTTATTAATTCATTTAGAGTATAAAAATAACAATTGGGAATTTTTGTTTTGATGAAATAATGGGAATAATTAAATACATTTGATATCAATTATAAATTATATTCTGGGTGTTTGTAAAAATAAATCGAAGTGTGTAGGTATTTTTGGGACACAGAGCAGAGGAATATATTTGAAACAAAAAAGTTAGTATTGAGCAAAAATGTAAAGTTCAAAGGATTTATTTGAAAGTTTGACAGACAACTCCCTATATATGCCGTTTACCTTTTTTTTAGAAGAGCATAACTCATTAATGTCATATTATTTATTTAAGGCTAGATACTATCCAACATCAGATTTTTGGAATGCTAGTTTAGGGAGAAATCCAAATTGTATATGGAAATCCATAATTGATGTAAGAGTTGTTTTACAATTGGGATGATTAAAGAGAATTGGTTATGGTAATACTGTCAATGTGTTTTAAGACCCTTTGTTATCATCTATTACAAGTTCTATGATTCGAAGTATAAATAATACAGGAATTGAGGAGGTTTTTGTTTCGGATATGTTTGTTCAGGGTAGCAGATGCTGGGATGATGAAGTATTGGAGCAGCTTTTTGATACTTCAAAGATTGCACAAATTAAACAGGTTCCCTTGATGAGAAATCCAAAAGAGGATGGGTAGCTTTGGTGGTTTGAACAGAAAGAAGTTTATTCTGTTAAGAGCAGCTATATAATCTTAATAAATACAAAAATTCTCCTCAATTGGTGTTAAATACTTGGTTATGGAAGCAAGATGGTCCTCCAAAACTAAAGAATTTTTTATGGCGAGTGTTGCAGAAATTAATTTCGGTCAGGGAAGAGCTAAGGCGGCATCATTTACAAGTTCTAGTAGTCTGTCCAATAGGCAATTCTCAAACTAAGTCTTTAACTCACTTATTTTTTAATTGTCGGTTTGCAAAAGATGTGTGGAATTTGGTGTAGTTCAAAAATCAAACTCAATGTAATAGCATACAATTGTGCTTTGAGGACTTATGAAAGGTAAATTTTGCTTATAATATTTTGAATTGTTGTTCTATTTTATTTATGTTGTGAACAAATAGAAATGAAATATTACAGCAACAAAACATAAATAGGCCAGAACAAGTGGTGTTACAAGCAAAACAATGAATATCAGAATGGAAGTCAGCACAACTATTTAAAGTGCATTCAAAGCATAATGGGCTGCAGTTTAATGTGCATTGGCAAACACTTGCTGCGGGAGTTGTTAAGTGCAATATAGATGCTGCTTTTGATTCAAATACAGGTAAAGCATGTGTTGGGTGGGTTTTAAGAAATGATATTGGCATTATGCTCAAATACGTCTCAAAAACATTGGGAACAACTTATAATGCTTTATTAGCTAAGACTATGGGAGTTAGGGATTCCTTTTTTTGGTTGAAGGCAAATAATTTGGATGAGCAGGTAGTGGTGAAATTAGATTATATACAGGTAGTACATGCTCTTAAATCTATTAAAGTTGATTGTTCATATTTTAATAGTTTGATTGTAGAGTGTAGGTAGTTAATGGAAAAGTTTAATTCACTTAATGTGAAATTTGTAAAACGGTTGGCGAATCAATGCACTCATAGTCTTGCAAGAGCAGCTGTTTCTATATCTGACTGTATGGAGTGAAATGATACTTTTCCAAATTTTATTTTGAATATTTTATATGATAATATGAATAATAACATTGGGTTATATAATCTTAATAGTCGCGGACTCAAATACTCAATCTAGTGTTGACACTATTACTAATCTCGGTTATGAGGATTATTTAGTTACCTAAATCTTAAAAAAAAATCATTAATATCATTTACTTTTTTTATTTTTTTTACTAAAATATCGTTTACTTTTAATCATATTTATTACATGAGGGCATTAATGTCATTTAATATTTTTTAACAGAAAATTACTTATTCTAGGTGTTTTTAAAAATAAATCAAAGTGTGAGGGTATTTTTGAGTCACAGGAATATATTTGAAAGATAAAAGGAAGTGTGGGGTGAAAATGTAAAGTTTGAAGGATTTATTTGAAAGTTTACCGGGACAACTTACCAAGTGTCCTGTGGAGGCATAAGGGTATAAATTTCATTTACATTTTTTTGTTTTTTGGGGGAAATTGGGACAGCCAAAGCATTAGAAATCAATACTGGATAGACAAATTCCCACTCCATAGAATCAAATGTGAACAAACCCGGTTTAACTAACGGATGAGCAAGCTGATTCGCCGATTTTTTACAAAATAATGTAATACGCTCATTAAGCATTTAACGACTTGAACTATCATACTCATATAGAATAAATTTAATGAAGAATTGGCTACTGCTTGTACCAGCAGTAAACTATTTGTATGTCATTTATTTTTTAATCTTATTAGTATATGTGGATATTATTGTCAATTTCTTTTGTTTTACTTTTTGAGTTGACTAATAAAATATAACAATATATTTTCCACAAAATTCAGAAGGGCATGATTTGTTTTTTTTTTTTGAATTGTTGCCCTTTTTCGAAAAATGACTTCTTTATTATTGCTAATCAAAACCCTTATATCATGAATAAAAAATGGAGTGACAGTATACACTCTATAAAATGAGACATAAAAAAAAAAACCCTTGCAAGAGTATGAGCCATTTGGTTCACCGATTCCGAACAAAAAAAGTGAGAGTTAATAAGTTTAAATTACAAATCATACTTTTAATTTTTCTTTTTCTTTTTCTTTTTTCAGGCTTTTCATAAATTAATTCATCTATATTAATTTGATCTTTTAAAGGATTTTTTTTAACAATTAAAGGATTACTTCATTATTTTTTTCAAGAGAAAAATCACTTCTTATTATCTCTAAAAAAAAAATCCAACAAAAGAGGAGAGATAGTATTCTAAATAACATGACCAGTATGATTGTAAGGAGTTTTATCTAGAATGTGAGGCCCTACAATAATTTCATTGTTGATTAGGATGTTTATTGAATGATTTTAATTGATTTAATAGAATTGAAAATGTTGGGGATTTCCTATGTTATGGACAGAAGAAGATGAAGCCGATTTTTTCTGTTAAACCAAACCGAACAGAACCATAATTTTTTGTTAGGTTTATAATCGGTTTTAGGCTCCTTCAATTCAATTAACGGTTCATATATATATTTTTTTAATCAAAACCACATTCGCACACCCTTAGACCAAAACATATTAGATTTACACATTGACATTTTTTTTTAAGTATATGAAGGTCCAATGGAGCGAATAAGTACTGTTAATTATACAATGAGGTGTGGCCCTCTCTGTAGGAAGCACAACAGGAGTAGCCCGTCTTTTTTTAAAACATACTCCAAATTGGTGACATGATGATGTTTTGAGAAATTGAACTTAGGATCTCCACTTCTCGATATATTAAGGGAGCGTTTGGTTGGGGGTAATCAGGAAAGGGAAAGAGAATGAAATACTTTATGGTTGTTTGTTTGACCTTTTTAATAATTCCTTTTATCCATTTTTAATTTTGGCTTTCCCCCCAATTTTTCCAAAATGATTCCCTAACCCTCTCAAGGGTTTTCTATTCCCTTTCCCTTCCTTATTCTCCAACCAAGTATAATAATAATAATAATAATAATAAATATTATTAATAATAAATAAAAATAATAATAATTAATAATAATAAATAAATAAATAAACATAATAATAAAATAAATAATAATAATAATAATAATTATAAATAAATGAATAATAATACTAATAATAATAATAATAATAAATGAATAATAATAATAAATATAAATATAAATAATAATAATAATAAAATAAATAATAATAATAAATAATAAAAATAATAAATTACAATAATAATAATAATAATAAATGAATAAATAATAATAATAATAATTCTGATTCCATGGTTCAAACCAAACAGTAACAAAAAGAATTATGGGGCAAACTATTATGTTTCTGCAGTATAACCAAACAGGGAAAGGTATTCTGATTCTCTGTTTCCTTTCCCCTTGTTTCCCTTTCTTGATTTCATTCCGTTTCCCCTGCGCGAACTAAATGCCCCCTAAAGATAAATGAGAAAACCAACTGGACTACATCTAATTGGCATACACTAACATATTAATTAGATAATTGGCTAAATAATTAATGGTAAATAGAGTATTATTTAATTGAAAGGATAAATTAGTGATAAAAAACATGGATAAAAGATGACATGACACCATATTAGCTTTTAAATGCTTACGTGCTATTTTAACATAATTTTTTTTAAGAATTAATAATAGATTATTATTATCATTAAATTAAATAATGAATATTATTAAATGTTAAGTTACCTTAAAAAATGGTCCAACTTCCCTTTTAATTATTATTCATGACTATTTTGATCTTAAATTAAATAATTTTTAATATTTTTATCATTTTAATTTTTACGTACTTGCTAAAATTTTAATTAAAGTTATCATATTTTTTATTTAGAATAATACATTAAAAAAATTATAAGATATTATTGAAAATAAGTTCAAAATTTATTATTATATAAAAAGCTCAATTATATATATATATATATATATATATATATATATATATATATATATTTGTTATCCAATGGTGCGGAATGGGATTTGCTTGCTTTTTTAAGAAAATATAATTAAATGCCCCTAATTCATAAGTCTACGGTATCATGCTTGGCTCAATTTGATATTTATACATATTTTTAAGATTTTTTATGTTATAACTTGTATTAATAAATTTCAATTTTAAAATTTGTTCAGTATGTATAAAAATCAATGTGTAAACAGTATTGTTAGAAAAAAAGAAAAAAAATAGAAAATGAAATTTTATATTTTAAAATGTCAATATTTATATTTTCTAAAATTAACAATAATATAATATTAATAAACAATTATCATGATTTTATGTCATACAATATTTTGACAATAAAAAAATGACAGAAATGAGAGAATATACAAAAAAGATCATTTTAGTATTATAGGAAAATCTGAAAGGCTTCTAAGAAGAAAATTTATAAAATTTAATAAAAAAATTATTATTTTTACAAAAGTAAAAAATATATAAATGTTATTGATTAAAAACATTGCACTATCCGAACTAATATATTTTTAAAACTAAATAAGAACAAAACATTATAGGTGAAGGGACAATTGTACAATTTTCACTAAAAGAAATGCTTGGAAGTCATTCTGCCTTATAAAACCCCAAAATAAGTGTCTTACAGAACTGCGGTAGATTAGCAAAACTAATTTTTCTAATTAATGTTGGAGGCGGCTATGCTTTAGCAAATAATCTTATTTTATACAAACTTGGAGAGGGAGCAGAGACAGTTAGGGTTAGGCAGGTAGTTAATGAAAGAATCCATTACTTAATACACGGTTATCCATCATCGATGACCATACAAGAACCGGGTGATGTGATGACGTACAACCTCCATTTTTTAAATTGTGCCTTCTTGGACTTTTCTTGTTTGTACTTTTTTCCTGTAATTTTGTTTATTGATGATAATAAAAATGTTCATATGTTACTTTCAAAGAAAATTATATGTGGATTTCTTGAGCAACTTGCTAAATCCTTTGCAATTACACCAGAATTTACTATCTATTTCATGTCTTAACATTGCAATTATTCTTCACCCCCCGAAGACCGTATTGACCGGCAACTTGATGTTTACGCATGATTAATGACCCTC
>CATIWJ010051824.1:0-15603 GCA_949640765.1 Croton laevigatus | reverse complement strand
ATCCTCCTTCCCACACTTAGGGATCACTCTTCCTTCCCTCCTTCCCACGCCTAAGGGATCATCCTCCTTCCCGCTTTGACAAGGCACAAGTACAATAATCAAGAACAAGCATCCAGGCCAACTAGAGAATAACCCCTCAGTTTTTGACTAAGAGACTTAAAGGGGGGACATGTGATGACAGCCCACACTAAAGGCTCCACCACCAGGAGCTAAGCCCCAAGAGGTCAAGCTTACTGAGCACCGAGCTCCACCACCAAGAGCTAAGAGAGGTCAAGCCTACTGAGCACTAATATCACCCCATATTAAAGGGTTCACCCAAGAGGGTTATTCCACTTAAATGTCAGCTCCACCCCACATGGTCAGCTCTATCCAAGGAGTTGACCCCACAGCAACATAATAATTATTATGACAAGACACCACCATGACACAATCATAATTATAGTTAGTGGAGTACACACAACCATAAGAACTCCTCTATAAGTACTCCTGTAATCCACCATTTAAGCTAAGCTTTCTCTCCTCTCCACTCTCCATATATTATTAAATAGTCATCATTACTGACTTTATCATCGGAGTGGCTGCCACCGGCAGCCCCCACCCTTTTACATGCAAGCTTGCTTCCCGGAGACCTCGGATCTAGACCTCGAAGAATATCAGTACCAAATATCCTAGCTTTAATTCGCAACATGACAAAGAATATAAATCTTTGATACATTAACTTAAAAGTGCACTTTAATCCTAAAGACCCTGGCGGAAAATCTCAATAACAAATTTAACACGAATTGCTCGTCGGACAAAAGAGCCTAGGCAACAGAAACACTAGCTCAAAATCTGCATAGGGGTATGAAATGTCACCCTAGGATATAAGAATTTCAATTTAGAAGATCTACAATCATCCTAATTTATTCATTCAATCTTCGATTTCTCTTGTGGAGGATCCAACTAAGGTTAAAAAAAAAAGAAAAAGAAAAGGCTTCAATTGCAAAGACCTTGGCTTAAGATTCCCTTAGGACCAAAGAGCCTAAAAAAGAAAAGATTAATTGCTCCTTTTTCTCTCTATCTATATTTATAAATAAAACTTTAATTAAATATTTTGGGTGTAGTGAGTAATCCAAAAGTGTTCTTTTAGTCTCCAAAATTCAAAACCATACAGATCATTAATACTAACTTTCACAAGAAAAAACATTTTTCTTTCTTTCTTTCTTTCTTTAATGAATTGTTCTCTTTGTTAAATTAATAAATAAAAATTGATTCAAACACACACCAGAAATTCATTATGATTATTTTAATTATAAAAATTCATTCTGACTTGTTAATTATAATAATTAAGTAATTCAAGATAAATTAAAGGATATAATGAATCAATAAAAAATTGGGAGGAATTGAGTTCCACAAGTAGTGATGGAGATGATGTGTATTGAATAAGAGAAGAAGCATTTGGAAATTGGTCCACCACCACTACCACCAATAACACTCACTTATTATCTTCATCCCCCTTTTCTCTCTTTCTTTATATACCTCCCAACCAAAAGTGGGGTGCAGATTTTTTTTCCCTAAAATTTTCACCTTCTTTTTCTCAATGTATAATTGTTATTACTATTCTTTTTTTTTTTTTAACATAGTAATTGTTATTACTATTCTATGGATACTGAAACCAGACAAAATATAATTTAATCGTAAGTACACATCTAACTTGATCTATAAACTATATTTCCACCTGTGAATACTAAAAAAAAAGAAAATTGATATTACTTAAATTTCTAAAAATCACATTGCAAATAATATATAAAAATAAGTTATTATTATTTTAATAGTTCGACATACTAAAAACTACCTATACTTAAGCAAATTAAATATACTAATATGCTTTTCTACCAAACTAAACTAAATTAGATGTCATTTTCTACAAGACAATGTGTTTCATTCTTAGTAGCTTGAAGACTTTCATTTTGATGGCCAAACATTTGAAACAAAATTCAAAAATGTCCTTTAAATCCTAACTCTATCTATCCAACAAGGAATTGGGATTGAACAAGACTTCCAAAGATTTTCAGTTACAAAACTTTATAGAATAGATAAGACCGTCAGAGAGGGAGGGAGTATGGGAAAAAGTCAATCACCCACAAATATAGTGGAAGATTATACATGTGGCGTATTCAAAATCTTACAAGTTTGCAATTTTTCATTCCTTCCATTTTCATAATAATATATGGGTTTGGCAAAGGACATATCACCATTGATAGATACCTTAACTTCCCACTAAAATTTCTGTTTCACTTCCTTCCATTTCCAAATTTTTTAAAAGGGAATTTAGCACTTTATAGTGGAAGAAATGTAGCCTACACTAGTTATTAAGTGTTAAAAAATAAATAAGAGAGGGGTGTGGGTTCCCCACCAACAAAAATGGAGGAAGTGCCACGTGGCTGTTTTGTGTGAAGAAAAGTGAATGGGAAGTTATGGTTGCAATATGAACCTTCATTGGTGCAACATTCCATTCCATCATTACTAATAAGAACTGGTTTTTGGCTTTGGTTCTGGTTTTGTTTGTAAAAAGGTCTGTTGACAAAAACTTGACGATGGGGAAATCCTGTGATTGGAACTTATACCCTTTTTTTGACATTAATCTAATTTTTGCATGGAACCGAAAGCTACTTTCAGAACGGAATAATTTTAGTAAGGAGAATCAAATCTTCATTTTTGGTGGAACAAAGAAATTATTAAGCGAGGGAGAAATCTGAAATTTTAATTGTGTTTTTTATTTTTTTTGGCTCGGATGAAGTTCAAATTTGGCCAAAACCACCATTTTGATTTGGGCAGGAATGATAATTTAGAAAAGTTCAATTTGATTACCTTCCTCTTAATTCAACCTTGTAAGTGCGAAATTATACTAGTATTAGGTATCATTCAAATTAAACTTTACCCATTTTAAATATGAACCAGATGCACAATAATCCTAATCCAAAACATTTATTGCAATTTAGTTATGTTATATGATTCTCAATAATTAGGCAATTGAACCAAATTATACGGCAGAATGACACAAGTTCGATCTTCAAATAGAATGAAATTTATTTCAATTTTATCTTCAACAATAGGTAGAGCAACGTGGGATTGTTTCCTATCATCTTTATTCGACCGTTAATATATAAGCAAGTGATGTCAACTCCAAAAAAAAAAAAAAAAAACACGCAATAGAACATGATTGGAGGGAGGGATTGAACTCAGACGCCTCTTCCTTTTTAAATGTAAAATGAAAATATTCCGATCAATATTCAAACATCACACTGCATAAGAAATCACACCTAATTTGTGATTATTCATCCCAATACAGTATCATTTACAAGAATTAAGGATACAGACGAGAAAACTGATTCTTTCTTGGGATGGCCAAATCAAAATTTTAAAAACCTAACACCTCATTAAGGATACAAATCTATAGCATCATTTCAACAATACCTTCAAAATATACAATAAAAAAAAAAGTGAATTTAAAAAAAAAATTGAACACAACTTTTTCTACCTGGTTTGGCTTCTTCTATGGCATTGGAATACAGTTGATATCTGAACAGCTCTCTATCAAGGTCTTACATGCGATCGTTGGGGAAACAAAAAATCAATGGTTGATGTGAGAAATATAAGGAATAGGGGAAGTTATATATCAGCATGCCACTTTTATCAACTAGAGCTTGTCCACAAAGAGCTAAGCCTCGACGCAAGTTTTGCGCTCTTGAAGTCCTCTCTAAGCTGAATAAACCTGCATTTGCAGCCAAATCAGAGATGTATTTTGATGGAGTTAAGCAACTAGAAGACCAAAAGTGTAAGAAAAAGAGAGGATAGCGGTGAAGGTCATAACCACATTTATTCCAAAAGAAAGTGCATATAGTATGTGTATGAAATGCCAAAAATAAAAGCTAACCAACAGATGTTGAAATTTTCTTAAACCCCTCTACTGTACGAGAATAAATTCATGATTCTGCCAACAATAACATAGAAATTGGGGTTTTTCACTTTTCCGTAGGACCAGGGAAACAAAGGTAATAATCCGTGTCATGTCAATTATTTGATGCAGTTTTCTTAAAATTTTACTGAAAAATGAAGTTCTAGAGAGATTGCATTAGAATCCAGTACTCAAGGTTACGCGTGACAACACTAAGCAAAAAAGTATCCCAGATGGTACCTTTGTGCATCTTTACGAATGCTGGGGGTACCCTCAAACAAAGTGGAGAGACTTTCAGGAGCCACAATAAATACATTTGCCATTCTGGAAATGAGAATTTAGTCAGCAAACCATGATTGAGAAAGAGTAAACTTGATGAAAATAAAGAAATATTATTGAACCTTGTGTAACTTACATGCCCAGCAATTCAAATTTCTCATCAACAGAAGGTGCATTGAAACTCCGCACAAATTCTCCATACTCAGTTATGTCACGTTTTAACCGCAGTCCACCACTGCAAAGAGGGACAGACAACAAAACACAAACAAAAAATGAAAAGCAATTTCTTGGTGCTAATTAAGAAAAAACAAGAACATTTCATAAAGAATTAAAAGATTGAAAGAGTATGAACTAAAATTGCCACATGGTTCACTGAAGAATAGTTAGCATGATCAGGGGAAGAGAAAAAAAAAATCACAAGATAAATGGGAATCAGAACATGAGGCAAAGTATTTCTACCAAGGTAAGACTACACAAACTTCTAGAAGCATGCCAGCACTGTCGTAGGACTAAATTCTGTCACTAAAATATGGTTCCCATGAGCACAAAATCGCCAATAATAAATTGTTGGCTATTTTTATACTCCAGAAAACATCACACACTGAACACTAAAGCTTGTAATTAAATGAATAATGATCAACTTCTTGTTCGTTGATAATTAAGTACTCTAAGATTCAGATCAATTGAGACAAATAGTAGACAATAAGTTCACATGCAGTTGCAGCATGGAAAGGAAATTTAGATTAATTACCTGGGGTTAAAAGTGAACTTCTGCCAATGATTAAGCAGGCCTTTATGCAAGCGATTTCCCTAAAATAATAAACATACCAACATCAAGTCTCCAAAGGTTAAATGTACACATTCCTCCAAATTTCTCAAACATCCCCATTCCCCCCTTCCCCAACAAAAAACCCCATAAAATAGGAATTTATTTGAAGATAAAGAAAACATTAGCAAAGAAAGGCCAAGAACTGACTCAGGGGATAAATTTGTCATACCAATTCTGTCAAGAATGCTTGTTTGTTAAGACCTTCCAGTGCAGTGAATGCAGCCTCAAGCACACGAGAAAGGTATGCCACAACTCTAGCCAACAGAAGAGAATAATATTATTTTATATTAAGATAACTGAAGATACAATCGTCAATTAAAATATAAGATCATTTGATACAGAAATGTGCTAAGGAAATTAAATGCAACTTTTTTGGCCATCCTAACATGTAGAAGTTATAGTGCTGAGCTTGGTACTGAGGAACTAGCAAAATAACAGATAATAGTGATTAGGGGTACAGTTGCTGGTTAATACAATGAAGTCATCCATTGATCACACATTTCCTACACGCTAGGAATCTGCTCTAGTTCAAAACACAAGTTCAAAGTTCATTATACCTTGTGCAAGCATTTGTTGGACGATGATCAGGAGCAATTCCATCATCTGGTGATCGATAATCAGTCGCCTTCTGTTCAGCTGATAGCAATCGCTCTACCTATACAATAGTTTGGCAAATATGTATAAAAAGAAGGCATAAACAAGCAAATATCATGGTGAATCAGAAATTTGCAACTGTCTACAAGAACACTCTAGATATAGTAGATAACAGAAAGTCAAAATCCAACCTCAGCCATAACAGTTTCAATGCATTGCTGAAGTCCTTTATAAGCAGCACCCTCTGCACTGGACATAGCTGTTGCCATTTCTTCACAAGAGGCCGCATGAGCACCATCCACAGGTAGTAAGAGGCGAGATATAGAATTTGCAAAATACTGCAGATAAAAGTCAAACCAATTAAATTTCCATATATATGATTCAATATCAACATAACGGAGTCAGCGCAACACAAACATACTTGCTGAACTATGGCCACGCTACTACCGCACCGTTGTACAGCAACCATGAAAGATCTGAAACTGCTCTCACCAGCAGCAGCAGCTGCTTCTGCCTGCATATCAACAATTAATCTCATTTATGCCAACTATTACTTGGTAATCACATAACTTATAAGAAGGCGCACCATGGACTCATGATACAGATAATTCATATGGGAAGAAAAGCAAATAGCTGGGAAATTACAGCAGAAGCAGCTGCAGCAGCCACCCTTCTACTCATACTCGTTCCAAGAACAAACCTCTCCCTCAAAGCTGCAGCTTCAGTCAGGCTGTCTCTAGCCCTTTCAAGACCTTCAGTTATATATATTCCAACCTATAAGATGGAAAAGATAAGTACCCAAGACATAAGGTTACCAAACCAGCGAGTGTAGTGAAGCAACTTACTTGGTCCAACAGGCAAGTGAACACTGCTTTTACATTGGTTGCAAGTGTAGCAGGCTGTGTAGGAGAACCCATTTGAGATCAATAAAAAATGACGGTTAAAAATATAGAAATCTAAAAACTTAATGAAGCAAGAGCGTATAGTTATTAGCTTATTATGCTTGTTTAGCTATTATTTATTGTTTCTACCTTCCTTTTTGGGAAGAATAACATAAACAAGATCAATGCCAAGGGATGAACTACAGGAAATTAACTGATATTAGTAAAAAAATATTAACAATATAAAGCTAGGTGAGTTGACACTGAAGTGGTTATCAGATCTGCTAAGACCGTTAAGGCACATATAGGGAGGGGTGTTGGGGGTGGATTACACGCCATACAGAAAATGGAAAGGTAGTAAAAGGATCATTTTCTATTCAATTTCTGAATAATCACATAGACTGACATTCATATCCATGCTTCAAGGATATATTTTCCAAAGATCCAATATTGCATTCACACATTTGGCATTGCAATTATCAAATCTCATGGAAATATACTCTTAATTTTGAATCCTCAAAAGGAAAAATTTGCATATATGGAAGAAGCTTATAGTCAAGAGAACAGATTTCCATAACAAAGCTTGCAATAAATAAATTAGTTAGCCTTTTTGACAATTAACCAAAGGGTACTGATGAATATTTTGTGTTTTGTGCACAAACATAATCCAAATGTTAAAGAACTCATAACAGTGAAAAATAAAATTTTACTTGAGATGAAAACAGAGTGCATCTTGATATTGCTTCTTCATTCCAACGCACAAATTCTGTCACTACAGTAACAGAAATTTGTTGGTGGGAAGATGCCACAGAGGCTCCCTTTGATCGCCCTATGGTTCCACTTGACTCAGAAAGCTGGCTCTCAGCACGCAATTCTTCCATCTGCATGCCATGACGCACAGGGTTGCCTTCAGAGAAAAGTTTGTAATGCAAATTTGATCAAGGATAATTTGATCATTAACAACCTTTGATTTATACAGCTGTCTAAGAGAGGCCTGCTCATGTTCAGGATATTCATCCTTGTGAGAAGAGAACAGGGATTCTGTGAGGCCTGCATCAACATAGGCAGTTTATCTAAATTAAACCTAAGCAGGAGGAGTAAGCAAAAGGATAGTGAAGCCCAAAGAAAGCCACTTTTCAGTAAGGACAAGTGTATGAATTCATGCCATGCTCATTCAACATTAACACTTGTACAATAATGGTCTATCAAACAAACATCACCAAAAACCTATCAGAAGG
Organism: Croton laevigatus; assembly: GCA_949640765.1. NCBI lineage: Eukaryota > Viridiplantae > Streptophyta > Magnoliopsida > Malpighiales > Euphorbiaceae > Croton > Croton laevigatus. Next base: position 7,845 of record CATIWJ010051824.1, on the reverse strand, counting down.
ATTTAGCATTGCCAACTGATGGGAAAATGCCCCAAAGCCTTAAAAATTAACCCTTGTTTGGTATAAAATTAGAAGGTAATGTAGGTTCAAAATGAAAGGAAAGAGTTCTATCTTATAGCTTGGTCAATTAATCACAAAGCAAACATATACATTGCTCCCTTTTTTATTCATAATACTGGCTGAATAAAAGATATGCACAAAATTATGGTGGAATCACACTCTCTAGCACTAACACCAAAAACCCCAAGTTCCATATGCGCAATCAAAAATCAACATGAAAATTATAAAACCACAAGACAACCATGCACAGTTCACTTTTCCCAAAAAAAAAATATATATATATATGCTGCACACTACAATATTACTCTAAGACTGCAAAGTAACACCTTAAATACTGCAACTTAACCAGATAACAAGCAGAGTTAATTCATTACCCTCAACATCCAAGTCACCGCAGCCCACAGCTCGCAGCTCTCTAGCAAGTTCTTGAGTCTTTTCGTATGCCACAGCCAGCATTCTAAGATACTGTAGCCTCAAGCCAAACATAAACTAGGTTAGGTTTTGATAATCACTTCAAACTAACATTCACAGTCACTTAAGGCTAAAAGTCGAACTTTGCTCTTTTTTCAACTGTATCAAACATTTTACCAAGTTGTTTCATGAGTTACTTGATCTGTTTGAATTGCATCCTACAGGTCTGTTGTTGCTAATACAAAAAAAAAAAAAAAAATGAAAGCAAAGATGGGCATAACTTGCCACCTTAGAAGAAGCAAGCAACCTCCTGATCCCTAAATGTCTCAGAATGAGAACATTTTGCAAGCTTGATTTTATTAACTTGCATTTTTTGAATCATTGTGAAAAGGCACCATTTGATGACTCTTAAGTTTGAAGAGCCTGCTTATAATTCAACAAGTTAATCTGATTTGATTTCAGATTCAGCATTATGTTAACTTAGACAAATCCTGACTGACAAACCTATTGGATACAATTGAAACAACACCAATGATAACCAATGAACCAAATTGATAAAATTAAATGCAGAGGAAACAATGGAGAAGGAGCACAGAATTTTATCATATATTAAAAAATTAATCCCCGAGGCCCAAAACATGTATAATGAAAAAATAATTCTACTCACTAGCAAGAGTCCACCTTCTCCAACAGGTGGTAAATTGACAAGGGAAGGTTTCACTAACAATTTGTCTAAAAGTGCTGTTACTCGCTGCTCCAAAACTCGCTGCATAAAATTAGGAAACTAGTCATTATTATGAAATCACAAAAAAAAATTATAGCCATTTATATCAACTATCATGTGATATAACAAACTAATGGCATGGCATGGTACCTGCACTAAAATTGACATCACATCATTAGGAGAAGGAAATACTGCCATTATCGTTGCTGCCTCTTTGCGAACAGTATCTGCAAAAGCACAAGAGAAAGTGTTTTAAAAAGAACTCTGAAGAATTGAACCATGTGGATTAGTACAAATTGCTATTCTTCAGACCTGTAATTTCTTTGTACAATGAGGAAAGTCCACGAGCAACATTACTGGGACTAGGTTGAGAAACCTGATCACCAAGAACCAATCTGGTATCTGCATTCATGACTTCAACATCAATGAACATTGGACGTGTTGCCACATAATGTTGCATTGCACTGGTACCCCTGTTAAACTGCAATCCAAAACCAATGTTATTACCCCGTCCCTTTATTTTTTTCTCAGACAAGCCAGCAACAGAAAAAGAAAGGTCACTTAAGTGAGTGTTCTGACATAAATCTCCCAACAACTCTGTGGAGTTTGCAGCTAAGTTGACATCAAATTTCGCAACCTCAGAACAATATTAGAAATGCCAAAGGTTTAATTTATAACCTAAATCCTTTAGTTTAATAGGAAATGGGGAGGGAAAGATGATAGCCATAAATTTCGTGTGAATGTTAAAAGAGTTACAGCTAGTCACATAAGAAACCATTACCTGAGACAAAATTTTAGCGCATTCAGCCATGGTGGACAACTCTCTTCTCTGAGATGCTGCATCAAACTTAGACAACAATCTATTCTCCAGTTCTACATAAAAGCAGCAACATGAATAGAAACAGTTTTAGAATTTTAAATAGGAAAGAAACCAATCTAAGACTTCAAGAAAATCTTTTCAAATTCAATCCCTTTTAAGCAGGGACTACTGTGAGTAGCAAGGTCAATTTCAACCCCCATGACATAATGCTTCAGTAGTTTACCCATCTATAGGCTAATGTTTGCATTAAAATAGATAAATCACAGCAATCCCAAAATAACTTTGAAGTGTTCCAAAGTTGAATAGATAAAAACATAGCGGAGTAGTTATCATACCATTGCAGTAATCCTGAAGATTAGCAACTGCAACTTCCAATCCTCGGCTAGCAGTTGCATTTCCCATAACCGATGGTACAGATAATCCTTGTCTTCCAATATCTTCTTCAGCAAAACAACCTAAAATCCAGAGAAACAGCATAAACATCCATATGCTTTGAACAGACTATACACACACACACACACACAAATGTTCTTCTTCCTCATGAATTCAGCCCTTGTGAGAGCTAGGAAGCAAAAGAAAGGTCAATTAAATTTAATTTTCCCCTGTGGATTTTTGGTAAATTAATAACAACTATATTATAATTCCATCATCCATCACAATGGATGCCCCAAAAAATTTCTAGGATGCTCACAACAGCATTTATATCCAACAAAAATATTCATACAAGATGAAAAATTCCAATGAAAATTGAAATGAAATTCCAAAATAAATACTCCCTCCATCCCAAAATAAGTGTCTCGCTTGCAATTATTTTTTGTCCCAAAATAGGTCTCACTTCTAACTTTTAAATAAATTATAAGTATTTTTCCTTTTCTACCCATCAAATAATAGAAACTACTTCATGTGCATAGTAAATAACAAAACATTTAAACGAAAGGTAAAGTAATCTTTTTATCTACTAAATTTTATAATTCCAATGGTATTAAATACTCTTTCTTAATAGTAGAGAAATTATAAGTGAGACACTTATTTTTTGACAGAGGGAGTAGATATTTTGACACTAAGAACGTAGAGTAATAAGAGAGTATCATTTGAGTTCCCCAACCATCACAGTGAATACCATTAGATTTATTACTACAATAGCAAAAAGGATTGTGGTCAAGAAAGACATAAATCATAATGACGTCTGATTCACATGAATTCATGCTATCAGAAACAGGACGTTGAAAATACAGGCGCTGGGAAGGGGGGAAACACAAGCAAGCTCAAGTAAAATAAATCTCCTTGAAAGAAAAAAAGGGGAGAAAACACAAGACAAATGCTCAAAATAGTATATTTAGTCCAGCAATCATCCCATTGCAAATGGCTAAGTAGTAATGTCATCTTACGTAATTTTTGTGCAATTGAAGCAGCCTCCGCAACACGACTGTCATCTGAAAACAAAGGTGAAAGTTCCATTAAGTCACCTGGGCTTCCATTAAACTCCACCAGGTACTGCAGGAATTAAATCAAGGAAGTGTCAGCATATCCAAAACCAAGCAATGCATACAAAACAAATAGGATGACATTACCTTAATGAGCTCTATTGTTTGGCTGGCTGTTTCCCTTTGAGCATCCGCACTCTGACAAAAGCACCAAAAAACTATTCATATAAATGTCTAACAAGCACTAAAGCAACAATAGTTAATAATTTACAAAATTTACCTGCAAATGATCTCCAATCTTTGCAGCAGTCTGTCCAACACTAGAAATTCGAGAGTCCAACCTTGCAAAGCTATCGAATAATCCATCCACACCTTTTTCCAACTGAAAGATAAAATGCAACAACTAATTAAGATTCACAATCTTCTTGCAGCACAATGGGAACGAAAAAATGAACACCTTTTGCAAATATGCCAACCTCAGCAAGCGTTTTGCGGTGCTTAGAGTCTTGGACAGAAACATCTTTCCTCAGATTGGAGAGCTTTCCATCAATCTTGCAAAAACAAATGATAATAACAATAAGAACGATTGCAATGACCTTGTAAATTCCACAATCACCCTTTGAACCCTACCTGTGTTCGAAGATCAATCAATTCTCTGCAAGAATCCCTGAACAGAGACAATAGGCCGTCTACTTCTGGAAATAAAGGGGACACCCCTTGAGTAAATTTTGGCATATCAGAGGGGGTTCTCGCATGCCCATTTGCCAAAATATCATTCCCACTAACGCCATGTCCGTCCGGTGAATCTGATTCTTCTTCTTGGAATGAGGGGAGCAGTTCATTTACCAGGTTCCCAAATAATGCATCAAACGAAAACTCACCCTACAGAATTCAGATGCGGAAGTTAATTTGATTGCATCAAATAATTAACCTAAATATAGTGTACTATCTTGTTGCAACATATAACTAATTCACTCTCAGAATTCTTTACCTTGAAGTCTTCTATATCCAGGATCAGTGGAAGGGAACCAACTGATGGAGTTCTCGATTTTTTATCACTCTTGATTCCTTCTCTACTCCCTTTCATCTGGTTCGTATGATTCATGTTATTACATTACGACTAACAAAATCATTCTCTCGTTATGAAATATGAAATAATAAAAAAAATCAAAAAACATAATTATGACTGCAGCAGCAGAAAATAAGTGCAAAAACACATGCACTGTGATCATATTACTGAAGACATGATTATAAGGTGATAATTTCATGTCTCGAGAAGACGGGCAACAGAAAACCCAAAAACTCATTTTCCTGCCAACCAAACAGGAGAAAACAATATAGCGTCTTAGATAACCCTCACCTTCAATTACAGCTGAGCCAGTAACAACAACCAATCAATCAATCACAACAATCTTAATTCCTTGAATAACCTTCCGCTAAACACAGTTCAGCTACACACTCCTAGAAAAAACAAAAACAAATCTGCGAATTCAAATTAAAGGATTAGATCATGCAGCAACAATGGGAGGTTCAGCCAGAGGCAACAATACCTGCACATCGGTCGTAGGAGCATCGGAAAATGGCGAGGGCGGTGGCCAGCTAGATTTTGCCTTTTCCTTCTACGCGCTGGTTGGGCAGATCGAGCTAGGTGAGAACAAAGGAAGGAGAGAGAGAAAAAAACAGACTGTTCATCAACGAAAATTACAATGGAAATAATATTTGGTAATGTTAATTTACGGTTTGGCCTTTTGGGTTAGTGACGACTGCCGCAAATATGAAATGTTTTGATTAGGATATTTTCGGAATTTGAAATGTCTAACAAATTATGCAGGACTTGTTGCCATTTGATTTGGTGCTTTTGCTTTGTGTTTGTTAATGTTATAGAATGTCCGGCAATTTAAAGATAATATTTAAATAACTCTGAATAATAAATTTAAAATTCATTGCTTAAAAAAAAAAAAATTAAATTCAGTTATTTATAAGATCATAAGTGCATCACATCTTGCTGCAATTATGAAATTTCCCTTTTTGTTTATTTATTCTCCTCTTTCTAATGAAAACAATAACTTCAACCTATTGTTTAATTGATATAATGTAAAATACATCAAATACACTTTTTTTAACAAATAATTATTTGGAGTCCATTTAGTTATTATTATTATATCAACTTACTTGCATATTTGTTTTGACATTGGGGATGATAAATTTTGGTGAAATAAAAAAACATATTTGTGAAGGTTTTAAATACCAAAGAGAGATTTTTTTTTTTTTTTAACAAATAAAATTATTAAGTGACTATAAAAATAACGAGTAAGTGCATCAATGAGTGAGGAGGATCTTTACGCAAAGAAGCAATCACTTATTGAAGTTTATGGATGTTCAATATCGTCGATTTCCATAAATAAAGTAGGTGTTTTGACATAAATAATACATTAAATTCTAACATATTTTTTAAAAAAATCATATTTTTTGAAAATAATTCTCAAATTATAAAATTTTTAATTATAAATAACATATAAACATATTATAAACAGTCAATAACAATATATTAACAAAATAAAAATAAATATGAGTCTTTTAAGAGTAAAAAATTAAAATATAATTATTTTAAAAATAAAAAGTATAATTAAACTTAAGTTATTTTCAGACTTAAAATTTAGTTTTTTTTTTTTTTTTAATATTTTCCCAAAAGTATGACACCATGCGCTCATATAGATAGATCTCAAGGGTTTTAATGTCACCATGTTCGTAGATTACATCCTCCTCCATCCCAACTCAATAACATCAACTTCAAATAAAGGTTAGTGTTGACATGAGATTTTTTAATTAATTTTATTAAAATGGCATCCGATGAGGTAAATAATAGTATTGTATTTCACAGCATTAAATTATTTTTTTTATATAGATATCTTATTCTATTTGGGAAATATGGGGAAGGGGATTGATAAGCCTCGAACCCATGACCTCAAGTCCCAGAAAAGAGGTGTCTTACCACTAGGTTACCTCTTGGGCTTGTATTTCACAGCATTAAATACTTTAAGTAAAATTTTCAAAATAGAATTCAGTTAAATAGAATTTGGTTATAGGCTTTTTTCTTTTTTATAATAACTAAATCATTGTTTGATTGGGGTAAGTTAGGGTTGGAGTTGAACTTCTATGAAAGTAGTCTAAGTCTATGGAAGTTAAAGTGTTCAGTTAGAGGTAAGTTGAAGGGAAATAGTATTTAAAGGAAAATAGAGATGAAGTTTGCATTTTAAACTCACCCCCACGACCCCAATGAAAATAAATACATGATAGTGTGTTTTGAACCAAACAATACCTAAATTTTTTTGCAGGTATCCAAGAAAAATTGTGGGGCTTGATTCCAATGTAAATTTGTGGCATTGCTTTTGTGTGTGTCTTTTAAAAAAAAGAAAAAATTTAATCGCTTTTTGTGTTTTATTGCGTTATAGTTTTGATTAGTAGATTTAAAGATAAAAAAATAAAGCAAGTGTGATGATTATGATGGTGGGGGTGATGATAGTGCGACAATGGGCTTGTTAGTAAACATGAACAAGATGTATTGAGAAGAATGTGATCATGAAGTAAAAGATCGTCAAAATTTTAGGGCACGTTTGGTATGGTTGTTGTTTTCTATTTTCTGTTTATTTGCTTGAAAAAAAAAAAAAACGGAAACTTGTTTTGTGTTTTGGTGTTTTTAGTTTTTATTTTAAAATTTTCAGAAGTGATTTTAAAACAAAAAACTGTTTTTTAAAAACCACAAATCATGGTTTCCCTAATTTCTGTTTCTTATTGATAAGGCTTCCATATTTTTCTCCCATACATGCACAAACTCTATTATCTACAATATACTTATATTTTTTATATTAAATTCAACAAAAAAAAATATCTGATAATGAATTAAAATTGTAATTCTAACACCTTTTTTTTTTTTCACGAAATTTTTTTGCTATTCAAATTCCCTTTTTACCTGAATTTTTTTTATAATAAATAATTACAAATTCTTTGAAAAAAATGATTACAAGAGTAAAGATTGATTCAATCTTATTTAAAAGAAAATAAAAAATGATTAAAAGTATTCAACTTTTTTCTATTTTTTTTTTAATTTAACGAAAAAATTAATGCATGGTCATACAATAAAGATAGCCCTTTATTAACTAAGTATGAAACTTCTTTTGTACTTTGTCTTCTTTTTTTTTATTATATGGAATAAATTTCTTGCGTAAATTATTTCTCTTATTTCTCATATTCGACGAGTTAATAACTTTCGAGATCAAATAACTAGGCAATTGGCAATTGTGGTAAAATTATAATAATTAATTATTATTTTTTAATTAATATAGTTTATTCATTATTATAAGTTCTTGTATTTGAGAATAACATATTTAAATATTTTGATAGTTCAT
>CATIWJ010051753.1:0-16329 GCA_949640765.1 Croton laevigatus | reverse complement strand
AATCCAACTCTACTATTTAAACCAATTCACATACTAATCTCTACCTAAAGGCCCATTTGTTAGCCCAACCACGCACCACTTCACCAATCCAATGGATGATCCGAGTTCCAATTCTTCTTACTCGATCGTTGGGATGTGACATCTTAACTCTTAGCCTTGTTATCGGATCACTTGGTAATAAATATCAAAAGATCATTAGATGTTGGTTTGACTTTCACGAGTTCTATCTCTTCAAATCCACTCCTAAGCTCCTTGCTAGATTCTTGATCATGTTCTAGTTCCAGTCCATGTGTATCATAACTTGATTTAGATTAAATTATGTTCGTGATTTAACTGGAAACCCCCCAAAACTATCCGCTAAACCATGTAGTTTACATTTCAAACCGCTAATTACGGTGCGGTTACCATTTTTATTAAACCATGAGATCCGTTGGAGTTTGTGGTTTGGGCCATGTAGTGTAGTTAACCGCATTTGCTCTCTCTTAAAAAAATATGTAAATTATCACTATTTTTATTAGGAAAAATTATAATTTTGTCTCTATATTTTTAACTAATCTACATTTTATTCCTTTATTTTTTAAAATAGACTTTTTTATCTTTATATTTTTTAAAATTATACTATTTTGTCCTTTTCATTGGAAACAGTGACCACTGGTGAAGCATATTGATATTGACCACCTTCCATTTCTATATAGTAATTGTTAACACTAATAATTGATATGTTTTTTTAACTAATAATTAATATGCTATGTAGGCATTTATACCAAATATCAATGGCACTAAACATGAACTTCTCCAAGTTTGCTACTTGATCTTTCAAGGCCTTATCTGGAGCCCTTAAAACATGCTATGGACCATGAATCGGGTATAAGAATTTGAACCTTCACAAGCAAGTAAACCTATAGATAACACAAAGAAAGGATGGTGGCTACCTAATGGCAACCATTCCGATACTTAAGTTAGTAATTGATGATGGAGATTATAAGAATTAAATAGGAGAGAAAGGATTAGATAGAATATCTTTAATTGGGAGACTCTTAAGGGTTTTTATACGAGATAACTCACCGACTCAATCCCTGAATGATAGGAGAAGGAAACCAGGACATAATCAAAATCCTAGTAGAACACCTCTGTGAATAATCTGGAGTCTAGCTGGATAAAGGACTGTTGAGCTGACCCCTAGGTCACATTCTGATCCCTTGGCAGGATGATGCCTTCAGAGATGATGTGGATCCAAGGATGATGCCTTTACCCAAGGTCTTACCTTTTGATAATCTGCTTGAAGTCTGGACCCAGATGATGTCCAGGATATATTACAGTAGAAGACCTCTTACCAGATCACTCGACAACCATAGTTATCTATGGTGGACCCGTCGGGAGCTAATCATCATATGTCCCCCTATCAAGTTCCTTAGTCAAAGACTGAGGACATCAATCTCTTTCAAGAGATTTCGAACCAAACCTCCCGATGTCAGAGCCCATGCATTCCATTCTAGTTTCAAAGGCTTTTGAAATTCTAGGGCAAACACTTTTTAAGCTGGCTTTTTGCAGCCCTGCGTCCCCTGCTTGATACGCAGCGCCTTCTAGAAACATCCATGTCGCTTCACCTTTTCAGAATCAAATCATAAATAGGGAAAAGCGCCATAATCAAAAGGATTTGCTTTTTCTGCTACATACAATCTCTCGGAATCCCAGATACTCCGGCCTCCATCTAAAAGCGTCCTCACCATTTTTCACTCTATTTTAAAAGCATCTCCACCTTTTTCACTCTCAGGTAAAGGTTATTTATGCTTGCTCTCTCCATTTTACATTTTCATATTTCATTTTAAACTTGTATACAGCAATATATGAGTGATAGGAGCGATTCCTAAAATCTAACAGCCTCATCTCCTGCCCAATTTTCCAATCAAGAATTATCCAGCAGCCGTACTCCGTCCGTTTCCGACGTGTACCTAGAAATATTAGTCCATCAAACCCAAAGGGCATCTGGATTTAGACAACCATGTACTCTAATCGATGAATCCGAGGAGTCTGATGAGACTCCATTGTCTAGGAGAATGTCACAACATTGTACCGTAAGTTTTTTTTATCACCCCGGGGTTATTCAGCCCCAATCAATCATACCCCTTAAAGGCCTTCGTCATCTACAAATTGCTAGTGCCAACATCAGCAAACCAACTCCTCCTTAATTTGGGAGTGAAGCATAAAACTAAGAAAACACCTTCACAGACACCCCCAATGGAAGAGATCCCGAGCTCCCTAACTTAGGAGGATCTGAAGGAAATTTAAATAATATATAAAATTCCTAAAGAGTACTTCCTATCCTTGCCACACCCCAACAGGGGACCAATCAAACTCTGGAAGGTGACGGATGGATCATTTATGTTGAAGATCTGGTGTCAGGACTAAAATTCCTAATGTCTGATCTGGACATCGCCTTTTTAAACGTTCATGGGATGAACATTGCTCAAGTGCAACCCAATGCCTGGAGGATCCTTAGTGCCTTGCAAATGTTGGCATCCCATTGTAGGTTCAAGCTATCTGTGAAAGAAGTGCTCGAGCTGTACAAGATGATGCTGAACAAAATGTTCGACCATAGCCATCTTCAGGCTGAAGGAAATAAGAAGATTTTCAGTCTACCTTCATCCCTTGAAGGGATATGGAAGTTAAAGTTCTTCACAATCACACATCCATCTCTCGCCGAGGTACCATGGGAGTGGAACAGATCAGCTTTATTAATAAGAGGGAGGGATCAACCTGCCCTTAGTGCCCAAGAAGCTGATCATGTACAAAGTTTGCTCCAATTTATGGAGAATGATATATTTGATACCAAGTATATGGTCGAAAACTGGTATTCAGGAATGGTGCTAGATGCTGCAGGGAATCGCATGAACCCCCAGTGCAGTATTTACTTTAGCATATATTCGAGCTTATCTATTTGTGAGAGAAATAACATCATTCTACGTTATTCTTTTGCAAAAATGGCTAGCATCAAAGAGATAATAAAGGCGATGTAAAAGAGGACCCAAGGGGCCTCAGAAGGGAAGAGCTCCAAGGATATTTCCGCCCATACTTCTCCTCAAACTGCGAAGACGCCGCCCACAGTATCAGGGCCTGTACCCCCTCTCACTCACAGAGGGTACACCAGCTGAGGTACCTACCCAAACTCAAAAATGTCCTCAGACCGAAGTGGCGACAGAGTTTTCAAGATTGGGCATATGTATACTTGATTATGCCCGAGAGACCTATGGGGATGAGGTCGGCCTCAACCACCTGGGACTGGCCAGAGATATTGCGAAGGCCATAGTTCTACCCCGAGATAGAAAGAAGTTAAAAGATATGCCTTGGGACGATAGGATCTCTTACAGCCTAAGCCACAGTCTCATGACATTATCCCTTATTCTTGAAAAAAGATTCCTTTTTGTTTTTCATTAACCTGCTACTTAATAATTTCATTTATTACTGTAGGTGGTCAAAATGATGTTTGTGGAGGCAACAACCATGACAGCTGAGCTGAAGCTCAAGATAAACTACAGTATGAGAAAGATCATCTAGTGCTTGAAGCAGTTTATAATAAGGAAGAGCATGTTGCTGAGGTGGGGAGAATGCGGGTTGAGCTTGATAGCTTAAAACTCGTGAAGAACAACCTTGAATGAGAACTCATGGTTCTCTAGGAGACGGCAAACACCGAAAGGCAAACTCTAAGAAGGAAATAGATCGGGTCTCGAACAACAGCGCTCTACAGATGATCACCTTTCGAGATCAAATAGTTAAGGAAGTTGTGAAAATATTTGGCGAAGACGCTCAGTCACTGGCACAGGTCAAACTAATGATGAGATTTTTAATCTCGAGGCCCCTCTTACTAATATAGAGGAATATCATACTGAAGTTGACCCTAACACTTCCTATGTACTCCCCAAACTACCTTTAAGCTCACATTAAGATGACGACCAGCAGCTCGATCTGGAGCGAGGAAGGACTTCTGGAGAACATGAGCATCAAGATAATGTCCCCTCTGCTGCTTTGAATGATCCTGTTAACATGGAGAATCTGTATATAGGATCAATTTTTTGTTGTCTGTTGTTTGTTGCCTTTACTTGCAAAAACTTTGCGATTGAGTGAATTATTTCCTATTTATGGAATCTGTTTGATTTGGAATGCTTTTTCTCTTTTATATGCCGTAGTTATTGTAAGGGCATTCCAGGAAGGGTCGATTTAGGGGTCACTCTCAACCACTATCTTTTTATGCTGCGGAGGGACGATCTAAGGATCACGCTTAACCGTAGTCTTTTTATGCTGTGGAGGGGTGATCGAAGGATCGCGTTCAACCACAGTCTTTTTATGTTGCGGAGGGCGATCTATGGATCGCACTCAACCACAGTCTTTGGCTTTATATATATATATATATATGCTATTATAGAATTGTAATCAACTCAATGGAGATGTATTTTGGAGAAAATATTCTTAAAGCATTTATTTTATTAATAATGCCAGGATCAAGAGATGAACCAATTAATCCCAACTAGGTTGGCACCCATATAGCATCCTCATCATTTGCCTGGACTTCAAAAAAGATTACATCAGCAGCTTATATGAATAAATAATTACAAGAGGAGAAACTATATTATTGATAATAGATTTTTAGATTATCTAAATTCTATGAATGAGTAAGGATCTTTCTTTTCATGTCTTCTAGGCGATAGGCTCCCAGGCCCAATACTCTGTTGACCCTATAGGGTCCTTCCCAGTTAGGTTATAGTTTACCTACTCCCGCATTGCCTTTGGTCATTTCTGCTTTCCTCAATACTAGCTCTCCTTCTTGGAAGGTTCGACGCTTGACCTTTTTATTATGATACCGAGCCACCTTTTGTCTGTAGGAGGCTATCCGAGCATTCGCTAGATCTCTGAGTTCTTCCAGGAGATCAAGATCTAGTCGTGTTTTTTCATTTTGGTTGACCTCCTCGAAGAACTCGACCCTATAAGATGGTTGACCGATCTCCACCGGAATCACAGCCTCACTGCCATACATAAAAAAAAGGGGTTTCACCTGTGGGTGATCTAGGGGTAGTTCTAAAACTCTATAAAACATAGTTTAATTCATCTACCCACTCTTCTTTCTCATTGCCTAATCTTTTTTTTCAACCCTTGTAAGATCGTTCTGTTGGTAGCCTCAGTTTGGCCATTTGTCTAGGGATGCACAACTGAGGAGAACCTGAGGTCGATGTGTAAACCTTTACAAAATGATCGAAACTGCTTAGAGTCTAACTGTTTGCCATTATCAGTGATAATGATCTTGGGGATCCCAAACCTGGTGACAATGTTCTTATAAACAAAGTCTGTTACCCTATTTTGAGTTATTATAACAACAGGTTCAGCCTCGACCCACTTAGAGAAGTGATCTATGGCTACAATTAAGAACTTGCACTATCGTAGGGCTTTGGGGAAAGGGCCCAGAATATCTATCCCCCATTGGTAGAAAGGCCATGCTGCTCCTATAGGAGAAAGGTGTGTAGTTGGAACCTTTTGTACATTAGCATGGATTTGGCAATTCAAGCATCTTCTTACCATATCTTCAGCGTCTACTTTGATGGTTAGCCAGTAGTAGCCTTGTAGAAGGACCTTTCTTGCTAAGGTGGAGCTTGCTTCATGCGCTCCATAATCTCCTATATGGATTTCTTATAACACATATTGTCCCCTCTACTTAGGGATACATATCATCCATGGATGGGTTCTGGATTGTCTATATAGATCGCTCCTATACCAACTATAATCACGTTCTTTTTTTACAATTTTCTCAGCCTCATTTTTATCTTCTGATAACTTTCCCTTTGCCAACCATTGAACAAGGGGTTCCATCCAGGTGCCTTGCCATTCGTTCACATAAACTAGCTCGCCTTTTGAAGTGGGAGCGTCTTGAATTGATAGTGGGATGTTTTTAAGATCTTCAGCTCTGCCTTGAGCTACTGCTTTAGTGATCTCATCAGCTTCTACCGTTTCCTCCCTTGGAACCTATATGATATACCATCCTTCGGACATCAACTTTTGGGCTATCTCAACGTATTATTATCCTTATCTTATTCTAAGGGAAGGACAAGGAACTGTTGAAGGCTTCATCGCCGCCCCTGTTGCTTTGGTTTGATGGATTGACAACAACGATTTTGGTGTCATTAGCATCACTTCATCATGATTCACTCTTTTTTTTCAGTTTATTTTACTTGTTTTGAGCCGCTACCACTGGAAAATATGAAATCTAAATAATTACTTGCATTTTTTATGACTGGAAAATATGAAATCAAAATAATTAGTTGCATTTTCTACAAATTGGAGTTGAACCATATGAAACTAAGTACATATTTAGAAGGAAAAATTACAATTTTATCCTTGTATTTTCAATTATATACTATTTTGTTCCTATATTTTTAAAATATACTATTTTGTCCTTGCTTTTTAAGTTAATCCAACAAAATTATCCTTTTATCAATTTTAAACCATTTTTTCTTTAAGTCCCTTAGGAAATGACCTTAATACCTTTGTTGTCAATTTAGTGGGAAACTTCTAGACTAAATTGCAATTTTATAATTTTAATTAAAAATAAAAAAAGGAATGAAACATTCTCGCTTAGGCCCGATGATCGACCACCACTGTCTTTCCACTACCATTTAACCTTAGAGAAAAAACAAAGGGAACAAAAGTAATTTTGTCGTAACACCTCTTATCCCTAATTACCATCAACCGGCTAAGAGAGTTACAATACATGTCAAATGATATTGTATTGGTATACATAATATATTTAGCATTCAATAATTTTATAAGAATTAAAAATTATATATAACTCATTGTCATTTAAGTATAATGTATTTATTACCTCATTTTAAGACTCTTCATGAATGACCAAGCATCGATCAGAAGAATTGTCCTCAATTTCTTTAATGGCAAAGAAGCACAAGTTTGCAACTTCTCTACTTTTTTCATCCTCACTTGAAGCATCACTATAGCTCCAAGTTGCCTTGAATGATTTTTTCCTCTCTTTCTTGTCTCTCCTAGTCTCTTTTTCTTTTCCTTTTCTATCTCCCTTGAGCTTTAGGCAATCACTTCGAATATGGCTAAGGTTGCCACATTCATAGCATATGAGCTTCATCTTGGGATTCTTCTTAAATCTTCTTCTATATTTCAGATTCTTTGCAAAAGTCTCAAATTTCTTAGTGAGGATTGCTATTTCCTTATTCTCATCATTAATTGAATCCTCCTTATTAGATAATGCTTCTTCCATATGCTTCTTTTCCTTCTCTATGGCCTTGAGAGGAATAGATTTTATCTTTTGTCCTCCTTCCATGGATAGCTTTTCCTTGCTTCTCTTGTTCAAGGTGAGCTCCCAAAAGATAAGCTCTCTAATAAGTTTATCACTCTTAAAAGCACGGATATTGCGGCCTTTACGTAAAGATAACATGAATGCATCCCATAATTCCGGTAAAAACCTCAAAATCTTGTCATTAATCTCTTGATAAGTGCCAGAAATATATATATATTTTTATATGGAAGTTATTGCTTAACTTTAGTTAATTTAGTGATTAATTTATATTTAAAAGCACTTATTTTGTTAATTTTTATTTCACAGGTCATAATCGAACTTTATTTTTTGGAAGCAACGGAAATTAGGCAAGGAATTTACGGATTGCGGTATATTTAGGAATAAAATGCAGAGTTCAGGACTGAAATGGTATTTTGCGGGGGATTGTTTTGTTATATGCGAAGTTGTCAGGGGGTTTTCTTGATTTTAGGCGAAGTGCAGGTGTTAATTTAGTTAGTTTTCTAAACACGGCAGAAATTGGTGCGTTTTGCTCTTTGGGCAGCGCCGTTTTGACGAGGCATACCAGATAGGAAGAAGACTTTGCAACGCTGCATTTTGCTGAATCTGAAGGCGAGCTTATGTGCGTTTTACAGTGGAGCGTTGTGCGTTTTGGAAGCTTAATCAGAAGGGAAATTGAAGTTAAGGATTTTCGATTGACGACGGAACTGCAGATTTGAAACACGATTCAGAGACTGATTTCGAGGAGGAGAGTCCGGTTGGTTTGAAGACCGATTTTGGTGGGTTGTTAATTTTTTGAAATCAAACTGGAAAAGGAAGAGAGGGGTGGTACTTAAGAAAAATGAAAAGAGAAAACTAGAAAAGAAAATAATAAAGAAAATACAAAGAGGGGGCGAGTAACAGAGGAGAGATCGGGAACAAAGAGTAGAGGAGGGCCTGTTGATAGCAAGAACGAAAATAGAGAATAGGACTCCATAGATTTTTTACGAACGAGAAACACCCAGTGGTTCTGATTTGGAAAATAATCGCAGAACAGAAGGAAGGTTCGATCGAAGACAGAAAATAGGTCCTGAGCCGCTGATTCACTTCGAAACAAGAACAGAGAAAATCCATAGAGGAGGAACATCGCTGAATCGAGAGATTCTTCGAACCAGAAGACTGGGAACTTGAATCAAAAATATGAAGAGCAGAGAAGACGATGAAGACGAGTGAAGACTGTACCGAATATAATCAACGGGAACCAAAACGTATGGTGTTCCTGCGTTTTGGGCAAGACAAAGCAGCATTTGCACAGCACCAAAACAGTGCATTTTGGACGGAAATCAGAGAAGTAGCTTTGTTATCTTCCTTCCATTTTCAGTTTTCTATTGAGATTGATGAATGTAATATCTTGTTCTACTTGCTTTCTCTGTTTGATTGTGATATACTTGATGGGCATGAACTAATATGCGATTGTGTTTGGATTTTTGAAGATGAACCGTGGAATGTATTGAGTATTTGATTTGTTCGATAAATTTGAAGGTTGTCGTTCTTGCGATTTAATTGCGATTTATAGTGTCTTGAATTAATAATTGCTAGCTTTTTAATTCATGTCTGTTTTTGCAAATTGAGATCGAGAGATCCTTTTGTGAATTGATCACTCGCAATTAAAAGGAGTTACATGCAAACCTAGAGATAGGTTGACATAAATCCTCTGGATTGGGGTCAAACCCAATACTGGAAATTCACAGAACAGTTTAATGCGAGACTAGGGGTTTTAATTAGAATGAGAGTTCAATTAATCAACCTAGGATTAGACGTTAGCTAGCTCGAGAGAGTGGTTAATATATTTTAGGGGTTCCTACGGTCCAACAAAAATAACAGTTAATTAATTTGAACGAGTCTAAATTTTTGGGGGATTCAAAATCCAGACACTACTCTCATCTCTGTTTGATAAACTACTGTTCTTTTGCTTTTCGTCGTGAATTTGTTTGCTATTGTTTGTTCTCTCATCTGTTTATTTATTTTAGTTTATTTTAATTCAAACGCTAAATTGCCGGCTAGATAATACGAAGAGAGTTAGTACTAGTAATCTATAGTCCCTGTGGGATACGACACTCAGTACTCCGGTAGCTATACTACGGAACGATAGGTGCACTTGCCTAACGATCTGTAGCGTAGTCGCTCGGACGCATATCATCCACTCCTACGCCTTATCTCTTCTCATAAAATCGTCTCATGCAGGGATGCAAACCTAATATTTTTGCAAGTTGGGTTCATGAGAACCACAACAAAATTACTATGGAATTTTATCCTATTTTGCGGGTAATAAATAATATGCACTTTACAAATTACATGTTACATCATAGTGTGTCATGACCCAAATTTGGATTCAATGACTGGCATGCAACCAGACCGAAGTCTAACTACACAAGCTTTAAAAGTGTCTTAAACAAAATTCAAATGCAGACCAAACTCTAATTTCAAAAGTTCAAAATTCTAAGTTTGAGTGCATTTAACAAAGTTCAATTATTACTAAGTTCCTGATAGCTTGCAAATCCAATATGTTTTTAATTCCTAATCTTGTGCTTATTTGATATTTACTATGCTTAATTGTGAGATTTTATTTAGTTTTTTTTATTTTAATTAGGAATTATTGGATTAACAAAAAGGAAGCAAAATGAGCATAATTAAACAAGTTTTTGAGCATTAGAGTTAAAGTTAGAAGATATTTGGAAGTTTTGGACGCTGCTAGCAGTTAGACTTGGGCAAGACTAATGGACAAAAGAAGCATTGCAGGCGGTTATCAATTGAGATGCTAGTCCACGATTTCTACAAACATTTTGTGCTTAAATTGCTGCTTAGAAAGGAGATTTGAACATTAATTTATAGGCCAATTTTATTATATTAGTGTGGGCCCCAGTTTTATTAGTATTTAAGTGTAAATTAAGTATTTTGGAAGGTCTTCTAGAATAGCCTCCTCATTATTACATTTTTAGGGTTTTTCTCTGTTTTCTTTATAGCTATTAGAGGCTAAACTCTTTTCTTCAGCCAATGGTTAATTCAAAGTTGATTTTCTTCATGTTTGTGATATCTTAATGCACTTATTCTATACTTTTTAATTTTTATTTTATTCATACTTTTATTACAGCTTATTGGAAAAATATATCCTTAATGTATTTTATTAGTTGATTGATCTGGCCAGTTAATTAATTGATAGAATGCATATAGCTAGTCAATGAGATTAAATCTGTAATTGTTTAGTCGAGTTGATGTAAGTAGTGATTGGTATAACTTGATTGTGATGAGCTTGCATGATCTAGTTTAAATGGATTCTCGTAGAATTTGTTAACCAGGGTAAGATCTTTCTAGTGTTCATTGCAATTGACAGATTAAATCATTCGTCGTACTTAGGATTGTTTGTTAGTTAGGGGTTATTATTAGATCGTATCTTAATAATCTATTAATACGGAAAGATTGGTTGAATCGACGTTCTTTTTTTACTGTAACTTGTCTGTGATTTGGAATTATTAAGTTATCTTAGAGTCAATAATCAAATATAATAATTTCATACTCAGAATATTACCTTTGGCTACGCTCATTTCCATTGCTTTCAATTTTAATTTGCTGCTGTTTTTTCTTTAATTTTATTTATTTTTGCTTAATTCAAAACTCCCTTTTCTATTCTAGCACTTTATGAATAAACTTGACCAGTTTCTGTGGGATCGACCCTACTCATTACTATATACAAAATCTTTAAAGTAAATTATTTTATTTTTGGTGGTTTCGACACCCATCAGTTTCAAATCTTAAACCGAAATTAATGTGCTTGAAAAACCTATTAGGTCAAAAGGGTTTCGGACCAAGTCTGCCAAATATAACATATATCTGGAAATCTCTAGACTGAAAGGAAACTGAGAGATAAATCAAATCTAATGAACTATCAACACCTAAATAAAATGGTCCATGGAGAAGGAAGATGGAAATTGTTAAGCGAAACGACCTGAAAAATAATCTATAGGGGTGTGAGTGTTATATATAGGCGCTCAGTAAGTTCATAAATGACAGAGAAACTCTTAAAAAAATATATAATATCAAAGCAGATAATTCTAAACATGATGGTGTGTCGGGTCCACCAATTGCCTGATACTCCATCCGTTATACAGCCTCAATAAACAATAACAATAACCTTTCTTATACAAACCTCAATAATCAATAACAAATTCAATGAAATGGGCAAAATGCCTCAATGACCAAATTTAATGATCTCCTCGGCCAAGAAATCTCCATCTCCATAAGACACACTATTGCACAACATAAGAAACATTACATTTAAATAATCAACAAATATGGTTAAAGTAAGAATATTATAAATAACAAACTACAGAAAGGAAATATATATATATATATATATATATATATATAGCAAATAGCACAACACAAATAATCTAATACACTCATGGAACTTATCTAGTTTGTAGAGCAACCAAACGCCCTCTTGACCTACTAACCCTGCCAACCAACTTTATTACCACCTAAAGAAAGATAGTATTGTATCAACAAATTTTGTATTCCTGAAATAAGAAATTACAAATAAAAGAAAATAATAAGTGGTTACAATCTCTATTGAATCCTCTGATTCTTCTCGTTGCGATGAACACGATACGAGGGTCTTGACGACTTGATCTCGAATCGGTTGATCTTGATTTGGTTGAATTTGATTTGAACTTCACACGATGCGAGGGTCTTGACGACTTGATCTTGAATCGGTAGAGCTTGATTTGGTGACTGCAGAGTTTTGTTGACGATCTTTGAACGAGCCTTCGAACTTTGAGGAGAGCTTTGTGTCTTTGATCGGTCAGAGCTTTGGCGTCTTTGATTTGCAAGAACTTCGGAGTCTTCAACTTGTCAGAGCTTCGGAGTCTTAAATTTTCTGTGTCTTCAAATGAAGAGAGGCAGTCTATTTATAGGGATTTTAGGATGCTTGCCCCTTAAGTGAAGCGATTTAATTGGTCCACTTGGCGCGTTCCTATTGGTCCCTTCATTTTGACATTATCACATAATTTATTTAATGTGATAATTATCAAAATATCATTTAAATAACCAATTAATATTTAATTTGGTTATTTCATTTTAATTAATTAACTAATAAATAAATATTAACCAATTAATATATTTTTTTAATTTTTCCGTGCAAACAGATGCCCCTCGAGACTTATTCGTAATTTATTCGAATGAGTCTCGAAAAAATTTGAAGACTTACGGGGAAGAATCCTCTTTAATTCACATTTTCATGTGTTGTGTGAATTTTGATTTGGCATGCATTTCAATTTGTCATGTCGATTGCTTTGACTTACTCGAATTTGAAGTCCTGACCTGCTTGAATATGAAGTCCCGACCTACTTGAATTTGAAATCTAAACTTGTTTGAATTTGAAGTCTTGATTTTTTTTTAATTCTTCTTTTTGCTTGAGCTTGAACTTTTGACTTGAATTTGAAATCTCGATTTACTTCAATTTGAAGCCTCGATTTTTTTTTTCAAGTCTTCATTTTCTTTATAACTTTGATCTTTAAAGTAAGAATCCCAAATTATAATCCCTCTTCTCTTTTTTTTAGGAATAATAATAATTTAAAATTATAATCCTTATTCGAGTAGGAAAATAATTAAAAATCAAGATTAAACTCCTTATTAGAGTAGGGATACAATTCCTATTTAGGATTAAACTATTCCCTATAAAAAGAACTGTACACTATAGTTACCAACATCTTTAGCTGCCAATCAAATATTCACAGTAAAACAAAGTACAAATTCTACTCTTTAATTTTTTTTTTCGTTCAACCGTATTTGCCTGCACCTTTTTTTTCGTTTGCCTTGTTTTTTTATTTGGTTGTCTTGCAAATACTAAGAATACAGAGGGGCATAACGGTAATGTGGCCTAAGTCATATTCCTCTTCTTCATCAAGATCACGCTACAGCCGCTGCTGCCTGAAACTAGGACCGCCGCCGACGCCAGATGAAGCCAGCACCAACCGCGCGACCTTTATGCACTTGGCAGCCTTCAATCAACAGTTCTGCTCGCCCGAAAATCATGAAGAGCACGATTTGCAACATCAAAATTCCTGTTTGATTGCAGAACATGAGTTGCGATATTCAATCTCCCTGTTTTCCATTCGATTTTTGCCGGAAACAACATATCAGAAGCATTATCAGAGACAATTGTTGATCAGACTCTTCATCAATTTCACATCAAAGAGATCAAAATTATCAACAACAATCAAAATCATGAAGAGCAAAATCGTCTTCTTCGAAACTGAAACTTTGCAACAAAAACTTCACTTGTTCCATTTGATTTTTGCCGAAAATAACAGATCAGAGACAATCGTGGAGAGCAATCATCTATAAAATACTGCTGCACAATCTCTTTTCCTTCCAATTTTCCTTCGATCCGGCTTCGACAAATGCTCAATCTTGAAGACCAGATCACGAAACAAAATCTGCAACATCTCAACTTTATTATTATTTTTTTCGTTTGTTTCTTACCAGAGATTACAGAATCAGAAGCAATTGATCAAATTCCTTTTCTTCTTTATCAATTTCACATCAAAGAAGATCAGAATCATCAACAACGATTAGCAATGCCAGCTGCGTTTGATTTTTTAGAGATCCCAGGCTTGGGTCCTTGAAGCAAGCCAAAGCTTTAATCTTTAAAACTTCAATCAACACTCATTACTGCCGGCTTTCCAGAACAAGAACAGAATGCGTCATCATCAATATATCAACGGCAAACAATCATCAACGGATCAAATCAGAAACATTAATGGAAGACCATCGCTGCTCATGTTTCTTTTCCTCTTCAACGATTACAACTCAAAGATCAGAATCAAAAACAGATTATCAACAAGTTTAATTGGTCTCTTTCATTCGATCCTCATAAAAAATCATCAAATCTGAATCACTAATGGAAGGCAAATACTAATTACACCTGTTGCAATCTTCTGTTCTTCATCAATTTCAAATCAAATTTCTGCAAAAACAAGTATATAGTCTACTTCTAGTGCTCTCCCATCCGGTAAAGATCAAGATTATAGCTCAACCTTCCTTTCTTCTTCATCAACAGATCATCATCACCAAATTGTTACATAACCACCAATACCGGCTTCTTTTTTTTTTTAATTTTATGAGAATTTGAAATCCTCGCAGCTTCTGTTTCAGCGATTTCTTTTGCACGATTTGCTATTGATGGAGTTTTCTGCTTCGTCGAGGCTGGGGTTCACTGGACGCCTAGGAGTCGCGCCACCAGCAACGCCCTTATCTTGCGTCGACGGTAGATCTAGTTCAGGCGGCTGGGTTATCTTCGTGACACAGCTACTGTGGTTTAATCTTCGATCTGACGGACTAAACTTCATCACAGCCGGAGATCATTGGGAACATCAGAAGCGCGACCAACAGCTTCCTCATCCGGCGCCGATGGAAGTTCTGATTTGATGATGATGGGGCGGCTGGTCGTTTGTGAGGAAGAAGATAACTTGATGCTCCTCTGTTTCTTCATTTCTAATTTTAACCACCCCCTTTTTTTTAAATTTATTTATTCAGTTTTTTTTTTAATTTGAATTGAGACTGTCTCCATGCACAAAAGTAATTCCTCTATATTTTTTTTTAGGTACACCACACAAGTCTTGTTCTGGTAACTTCAATTTATTCCCCTTTTCAACAATTAGTCTTTCTCTTTCTTTATGTAAATACATGGATGCATATGAATTCAATATATTAACTTGTTGCAACACAAATAGTAATTCGTGCATATAACAATTAATATATTGATGTGCTCTGTTTCTTCTTCTTTTTTTTTTTTTAATTTTATTGTTGACGCTCAGCATCATCATCAAATTACTATATAATCATCATCAACAATAGCTATGGGTTTCTTGCAGTTCATCGCTACGCTTCTGGTCTCTTGTATCGCGCGGCCTATGGGCGGCAATGCTTCATATTTCTGCCTGCCTTGCCTCATATTTCTGCCTGCCTTGCCATGCTTTCAATTTCTTATATCGTGCGGCCTATGAGCGGCGGTGTTTCGAGTTTCTGCCAACACGCCATGCTTCCGATCTCTTACATCGTGCGGCCTATGGGCAGCGGTGTCATGATATTCGAGCTTCTGCCACCTCGCCATGCTTCCGATCTCTTACATCGTGAGGCCTATGGGCGGCGGTGTCATGATCTTCAAGCTTCTGCCACCTCGCCATGCTTCCGATCTCTTACATCGTGCGGCCTATGGGCGGCGGTGTCATGATCTTCGAGCTTCTCGCGTCCGTCTTTTTTTTTTTTTAATGCAATCGATTTGACTAGTCAGATTGCTTCAAATTCACCAACTCGGCTTCAACAACATATTGCACTTTTGCTAAATGCAACGTCACTGCCCCAGCAATTTATTGCACTTTTGCTAAAGTGCACCGTCACTGCCCCAGCAATTTATCGCGCTTTTGCTAAAGTGCGCCGTCACTGCCCCAGCAATTTATCGCGCTTTTGCTAAAGTGCGCTATCACTGCCCCAGCAATTTATCGCACTTTTGCTAAAGTACGCCGTCACTACCCCAACAATTTATCACGCTTTTGCTAAAGTGAGCCATCACAACCCCAACAATTTATCACGCTTTTGCTAAAGGTTGGACAGATTTTGCTTCAACTTCATCGCACTTTTGCTAAAGTTTGGACAGATTTTGCTTCAACTTCATCGCGTTTTTGCTAAAGTGAGCCATCGCTGCCCCAACTTAGACATATTTTGCTTCAACTTCATCGCGCTTTTGCTAAAGTGAGCCGTCACTGCCCCAGCAATTTATTGTACTTTTGCTAAAGTGCGTCGTCACTGCCCCAACTTGGACAGATTTTGCTTCAACTTTATCGCGCTTTGAAGCGTCATCAACATAGTTCGTGTATTTGATCTTCCATCTTCTAACAAAGATCAGAATTTTGAATAATGATGAAGAAATCTCACACCCTAGCTTGATTCTTGCTTCTCAGAAATTTGCAATGTGCTCCACTGTTTAC